>SWBJ01000568.1:0-22075 GCA_024195555.1 Aureobasidium sp. EXF-12298
ATTGCGATGCCGGAGCCAAGGCTCTTCTTGGCGGATTGTGTATATAACCATGCCGTGCGCCAGTAGTCTAAAAAATCAAGTTCCTTTGGCAATCACAACCTTGTGACAATTTGCTGTGGGCAGCACCCTGGTTGACGTGGCAGCTGCAGTCGAAAGCAGATCAAGCGTCTCGCCTGCTGTACTCATTCATTTTTTGAACACAACCATTCCGACAAAGCATCATGTCGACATTCGGCGGACCCGGCGGACGTCAAGTCATCGCAAAGCCCACACCGTACGCGCGCGGTGCATCCACAACAATGTCCCTATGCACCCGCTGACCGCGCATCGCAGACCCGAGCGCGGCTCGTTCCCTCTCGACCACGATGCCGAGTGTCAACACATTATGAAGTCGTACCTCCGCTGCCTGCGCGCTCATCGCGGCATGAATGACGATGAGTGCCGCATGCTGAGCAAGAGTTATCTCCAATGTCGCATGGACAAGAACCTAATGGCGCCCGACGAGATGAAGAATCTCGGCTTCGACAACACACCACAAGCTTTGGCTGCCGCCGCCGCTGCTGGACATGCTCCGCCTGCCGATGCGGCGAAAAAGTCGTCAGAAGGAGACAAGAAATAGAGGATACATGAGGCAGGAAAACGAGCGACTTGTAAGAATAGAAAGAGATGGCGCAAACACAGATACCCAGCGCAAATGACAAGACGAACAAGAGACGGGAAGATTGTTGATACACTACACAAATGACAATTGACACATCTACAGCTTGTCTTTCAGCCCAGCCCACAAACCTTGCAGGAAGACCGAGGCGGCGTACGCACCAGGGTCCCTCGGCACATCCTTTTCACTGATCTTGTCGCCAACGTACGTCGCTCTTCCGTACACGGCAGGCATGCCCTCGGTCTTGTCTGCACCCTTGACCGCTTCAATCACTGCCGCTTTCAAGTCGCCCAGCTCCGACAGCGTCTCACAGAAGGGAATCACCGTGTCCATGACTGTTCGTCCACCCACACGCGCCGGCGTGTACGTCTGCAGGTTTCTCAATGCCTGCCCAGCACTGTGACCGGCGATATGCTCGTCAAACTCAAGAGCAGGATTGGCGCGATACGTGTTCTTGAGATCCGACGTCCACGAAGCGAGCAAGATGCTGATGATGGCTCCGAGCGTGCCTCCAATCTCTTCGATTCCGCTCTCGATCTCGTCCATGATGGGCAACAACGCTCCGTCGTGTCGTGAGATCAGACCTGACGAGAGTTGCGAGAGGACGCCCTTGCACATTCCTTCGACTGCCTCGCCACAGTCGCCGTCACCCATGACGATGTCCCACTTGGTGATGTCGGGCTCGGCTGCTACTGCTGCTTCGCATGCGCTTCTGAGGGCACCTTCGAGTGTCGCCACGTCCAACTTTGGTCCAAACGAGACCGTTTCGTGTCCGGCAAGCGAAGTTCTTGTTTGTGTTGGGCTGTCAACTCTGACCTGGCCGTATGAGTTCCTTGGCCAAGCTGGTGCATTCGTGTCTCTGTCCAGCAACGCATAAAGTGTTTCTTGTTTCATCTTTGTCTCTTTGGCCACACCACTCAAGTTCAGCAAAGATATGCTGAAGCCTGGTGCGTTGAGCGACGTCTCGAAAGGCTGTGCATAAACTCTGGTCGGCGAAATGTTCCAGCTCGACTTGAGATGACTGATAGTCAAGGCTGTCAAGGCTTCGAGCTCGAGGTTGGACAGGCCGCCGAAGTTGTTGATGAGCAGAGCAACCTCGTCGTTCGATGTGAAGCGGACAAATGCGCGGTCTTTGTCGTTTTCGTCGAGGAGGTAGCGCAGTAACTCTTGGATCAGTTCGTCTGGTGGTGGGATTTCTTTCTCGTGAAGACCCTGTTCGGCATCAGCTTTGGTCCAAGTTCAAGGCTTGACACACTTACAGCTTCGTTGTGAATACCTTGAGCCACGGAGAGTGTGTTTGCAGGTAGGGACTCGTGATGTGCTCGTCCAGGAATGTGGCAATAATCCAGTGACGAACCAATGGTGACACAGTGACCGTTCACGCTCTCGCCAATCGCAAAGCAAGTGTCGAAGTCATAGTCCTCTTCGGCGGCGGCGCCGCAAAGCTTGAGTACTGCGTTCCACCATTCTCATCAGCATGTTCTCTTCTTTTCTTCTTCTTTTGCTTCTCGTTAGCGGAAGGATTCATAAACTTACCAAACATGTTTCCAGCCAATCCTCTCCTTCCTAATTTGCTTGTCTTTTCCCTGCCCAGACCAACATCGTCCGTCATCCTCAACATACCCACTTTTCTCCCTGATCCAGCCACCTTTTCTCTTGCCAAACCAAAATGCAGATTGTCTCCGGTGTAGTTTGTGATACACAAGATCACACCCTTGTCACTAGGCACTTTCTCTACAGCAGCCATGATCTGCTTTGTGCTGGGAGAAGCAAATACTTCTCCACTGATGGCAGCGGAGAGCAGGCCATTACCCACGTAGCCGCACCATGCGGGTTCATGGCCTGCACCGCCTCCAGACAAAACAGAAACTTTTTGGGTCGAGTGTGCGGGCAGGTAAACTACTTTGTTGGCGGCATCGAGGGCGAGATGTGGGTTCTTCGCTACCAGAGACTCAAGGCCGCGGACAACGAGGTTGTGGGTGTCGGGGAAGAAGTGTTTTGTCGCCATTAGATTTCCTGTTTCTTGTTTGTCGCAGTGAGTCGATGAATCTGTCGATGCTTTTCTTTACGTGGTGAGAAGCCGCAGATTTTACGTGAAGAGAGGGGTTCTAGAAGACGAGGAGCCGCCTGCTTACATAGCTCCTCCAACGACCAGTCTGTCCATCTCTGCCACCGGTAATTGAGCCTTGGTATTAGGCATGGCGTCGTCCCGGGTCAGCTCAGACGGGCAGGTCACCGAGAACACGGCGGGGCAGAAGAGCGGGGTGCATTGTGGGGTTAAAGAGGTCTGGAACTGCCAATCTAGGAAATCCGAGCGGGTGAATTATGTTCACCACGCCTCATAATGGAGAGGTCGCGACATTGTGACAGATCCAACATGATGAAGCACACGACATGCAACAACAAGACATGCAACAACAAGACAAGCAGACCTGCAGATGACAATAATGTGGCAGAAATGCCAGTAGATCCAGATGAGTGTAACGTCGCGAGTCGTGGACTTTCACAAGTCGCATGGTTGTGTCATGAGTTACCGTCAATCGTCTAGACCGCAAACTGTGCCTTCTGGGATCAATCAAAAAGCAGCAACAGGGTGAGCTACTTGAATGAGACCTTTGACTTTCTTCTCAAAGTCCCCTCTCTCTGGCTCAGCCTGCGCACCGCTCCACTCCAAGACTCCAACCTCAAACCTGACTTTGGCATCCAGTATCTTCAATGCATCCAAGACCTCTCTCTTGTCCTCTATCGCTTCCTGAGTCGTCGAGTCCACCCAACTGACTTGGAGGGTCCTCAATTCAGGCGCCGTAGCCAAAATCTCACATGCTCGTGTCGCTCGTTTCTTGATTTCCTGACAATAGGTTGTTGTCTTGAGAGAAGGATAACTCTTGAGCAAACTGCCATCAAACCAAAAGACCAACTCGATCTTCTCAATCTTCTTGAGCAGTCGCGAACTAGCGAGATTCGAGAGTGTGGGGTCGATGCGGTAGAAGTTGAAGGCGTGGGAGGCGATGAGTTTCCAACTCGCGTTGTTGAAATAGTAGGAAGTGATGTCGGTGGAGATGGCGTGGCAGGTCAGAAGGAGAGGTAAGGGCGGCGGACGATGCGATACGCTGGTTATGCCGACTGTAGGGATGGGATTGGAGATTGGTGAGGGTGGGCACAGGTAAGAGTAGATCTGTTGTCGGAGCTCGAGAGGGAGCTGGAGGAGTCTTGGGAGGGCAACGATATCGGTGGCAGATATCATGTCGAACTTGTTATGAATGCTCGGAGATGATTGAGGATGTTGAAATGCGGCGAGCTTCAGCTGCTATGCTGGAGTCGAATGGGAGGAGTAGGCAATGTCTTTGGGTGCTGTCAGGTGGAGGTATTCTTCTAGGAACATGCGAGTCGGGTTGAAAGGGCTACAGGAAGCTTAGGTCGATAGTGTGTATTAATGAAAGCAAGGGCAAAGATGGTCTGCAGCTCATGTATTTCATGACCATAGCGGCATCCATGACGTTGAAGACAATGCGGGGAACAAGATAGAGAGACAAGCTGTTTTTCAACCTTGATGGACTGCGAATCGATGCTCTAGGCTCATATCAGCTGCGACATGGGAAAATAGTTCAAGTTCAAATATGCAATTGTGCAGTGCATTTACTGATGGCTTTGAGATATAGCAGCATGTGCCTTCTTTCGAGGCCCGAAAGAGCGCAGTATTGGGGGACGGGCTGGACCGAGAGGCGGAAGTCTGTGCACGGAAAGCTTAAATCGCGAGACGCGAAAACGCACGCGAGCGCCGCAGATTGCATGTTTTGGATGACGATGTGAGTTGGCTTGTTGTCACTCACCATGTGATTACCATGTCAATTCTTAACAACGCTGTCTATTCTTCACAGCTGAATACTGATACCTCTACTCCTCCTGCCTACACCCTCGCCGACAAACTACTCTCCAGGAAGCGGAAACGAGACGGTGACGCTCCGCCGACGAAAGCGCCATCTCGTCTGACAACAGTCCCACCGAGGGCCGACACGCCTTTGTTCAAGTCCTTTCCCGACAGTCGTCTCCCTCGACCACACCATCTCCCTCACTCGTCATCTCTACCTCAGTCGTTCGTTGTCAAAGTGCGCTTCACCCTCCAAGCCATCACCGGGTGCCTTGCTGAATCATGTCCAGTCTGTCGACAATGACAAGCCGCTATCCTTTCGCATCCTTCACACGCTGCCTCGTGCTGCCCTGCCATTGAGCTCCATCGATAATTCGACCTCTCCCACCCGCATCTTCTCTGCCCACCTACCACAACTCGATCATGACTCCACCACCTCCGCCTTCGTCCTCATCGCTCGCTGCGAGACC
Source organism: Aureobasidium sp. EXF-12298 (assembly GCA_024195555.1). Classification (NCBI taxonomy): domain Eukaryota; kingdom Fungi; phylum Ascomycota; class Dothideomycetes; order Dothideales; family Saccotheciaceae; genus Aureobasidium; species Aureobasidium sp. EXF-12298. The sequence continues at coordinate 4,997 of SWBJ01000568.1, forward strand.
CAGCCCGATCAGCCTCTGTACGTTGCAGAAAGAGTCGGAGAGAAGAGATATGCGCTCTGTAGATTGACTGCCTGGTTGACCTCGGATCAAATTCATGCTCTCCCAACACCTGCTCCCATGACCGCGAAACCCCTGCCACAACCCCCTGCCGACACGTCTTGCGATTCGTGGTGGCAGACTACAGCCATTGAAGTCCTTTCGCTACCACCTGCAGCAACTCGCAAAGCTCCCCGTCTGTCACTCTTTCGTCGCCATCCATTGCCCACCCAGTCTTTGCCTGTGCCGCAGCCCGCAGTCGTCGGACCACCGGCAGATCAACCTGTCCTTCCAGAAGAGACATGTGAGACTGTAGAAGACTTCTTGGCTCGCTTCATCTCCCAATACCTAGATACCCTCTACCTTTCCAAGACCCCACTTGCCTTTTTCACAAAGGGACCACTGTCACGTTTGCGAGCTGCCTTCACAACGGGCCAGCTCCCCGAAATAACTGTCTCGGATCTGGTTCAGTTCTTGCGAAACTTGATCCTGTCGTCTTCCACGGCCGATAAGAAGTATCGTGACAAGTTGCCTGAACTCCTGAAAGACCTGCCGTCACAATCTCTCGATCACGATCATACCCCCACTGCCAAAAAGAAGAGACGGAAGAAGAAGTTTAAGCCAGACAAGCATGGTTTGCTTCCTGAAGAGGATGTTTTCTTCGCCAAATGGTGGTATCAAGACGAAGCTTCTGCACCGTCTGATGAGACGGCTGAACAATCGCTGAAACGTAGGGGTACGCAGCTCAGGACTCGTGAAACCTTCATGCAAGTTGTCTTAGCACTGGAGATCCTGAGTTTGGAGGCGCTTCCTGAGTTCAAATCGACGCAAGAACAAGTCACACAACCGAAGGGCAAAAAGGGCGATACAATCGTCACGAGTCTCGAGTTGCTCGTGGACAAACTCTGCATCTGGCACTCTCTTCACGACGCCGACCTGCTGGGCGATGCGCCAAAGCCCGACAAGACGGTCAAAGATGGTGCTAACCAATTGCACAGCTTCTGCGTCGAGGTAATCATTCCCTTCTACATGTCACGTACTCATGAGCATGCCTCGTTCGTCAACAGGAAGCTTGGCGGTCCAGGATCTTCGACAACTTCAAAGCCCAAGCCTAGTCGCAAGCTTTCTGAAGCAGACATCAAGACAACTGCCGACAAGAAGAGTCGTCGTTCGCTTGCTCGCGTTGCAACAGAAAGTTTCTCTCAGCCTGCCAGAGCTTCTCGCTCATTCAGTCGCTCGGCCACCGACTCGCAGATGCTCCCTGTCAAGTCCGAGACACCAGAGGTTTCATTGTTTTCCATCCCAATCCGACGAGACAGCCAGTCTTCTATGGCACGAAAGAGTGACGCCTTGGAGAAGCATCGCCTGCGTCAGAGGGAAGTCGACTTTGGTGCAATTGCTGCAGCAAACGAGGCCAAGGCCAGGAAGAAACAAGAGGTTGAGCAGAAACTCAAGGATGCTATCTCCACTTTGAAGAGGCCAAGTCGTGCCACTGTCTCTGGGGAATTCGTGGACGCTGTCGAACAGAGAAAGCGCATGGCAGAAGGCAGAGCAAGACCACCATTGCACAAGCGAAAGTCTTCGTCAATCGCTCAAGTCTCTGCCACACCGAAGAATGGCCACAAGAACTCTGCTATTGCTGCGACGCCACACCGCATCCCAGCTCCCTCTTTTGTTCGTCCATCAGTTCCTTCGTCCGGCCCTTCTCTGATACCTTCTTCCAACATCAAACAGAAGTCTTTGTCTTTCGCACACTTTCCTCCAGTACATGAGGTATCCGATGATGAAGATGCAATTCCTGCTACTGACAATCGACCGCGCCATAGAGATGCGCTTGCTGAGACACCTTCCAAGCCTCGGGTTGGCTTTACTTCGCTACCAGGCACTTCTCCAGATGAAGACGTGGGAGGCTATCGTCAGGTCGGAGAGGACAGAGATGACTCTTCACCTTTGCGCGAAAGTCCCACCTTGTTGAAGACACCAAGCAAGCCGCAACGACCCAAGTTCAGCATTACGCCAAGTAAACCGACTCCGCCTTTGATCTTGAGTAAATTCAAAGCAAATCAGAGTGTTGCCGCAACACCGCTAAAAACCACTGCGACTACGGGCTCCAAAGACCTGCTTGGTGGGTCGTCTGCGTTGACGGGACAGCAGAGGCCTGGAGAAGCTGATTCAAAGGATCAACCCGACAATATTTATGCCGCTCTTGGGTGGGATGATGACCTTGATGATGATTAGTCTTATGTATACTTGCTTATGAATATTGATGTCTTCCGATTAGGCAATTCTAGTGCGGCCAACACCAACCTCCACCAGGCTTCCTTGGTTGATCAGCGCATACTGGTTCTGCAGTGGTTTTCTTCTTTGGGTTCGCATACTTGATCTTGTGAGTGATGTTTCGGTACATATTGCTAGGTGCATGCAAAGGACTCTGTGGTGCAATGAAAATAGATTTCGCGTGACGCCTTGACAGTCGATTTGTCAACTCAAGTATCTGCAAGCCTGGAAATGATTATCCCCGCACAAGTTGATGATCCTTTCCTGCAGGTCTGAAATTCTATTGATACTGGCAGGTGTTGGTGGTCCGAACTGACCAGTGGAAGTGTAGTCCGAGTGCACCAATCATTCGCTTGCTAAGGCCCGCAGCATGGCTTCCTGGAGGATCTGATCCTCCGCAGATCTCATTCCTTGAGAGACCCAGCCTCACAACCTACTCATGCATAACAAAATGCCCGGGATCAGTTTGCAAAAGTCTGCTGACTTTCTTAAAGGTATAAGTATGGTTTCCCGACCTGTCATGAGAACGGCAGCGCATCGATCATTCTCTGCAGATTGAGCATCCGCCAGTCATTCTCACTACTTGTGTCTCTATCTCTATAATTTTGCTGCGATGCTCTCCTTCACACGTTATGCTACCTGGGGAGTAGCTGCTATGACTCTGTTCTGCGGTGCCGTCTTTCCTCAAGCACCCCCAACGCCTCAGGGCTTGACGTACCTCAACTCGACAATCTACCCAGGGGCATCCCTCTCTTTCAAGGAGACCACAATTTGCGAGACCAACGATGGTGTAAGAGGCTGGAGTGGCTACGTCAACCTTCCACCTTCACCTCAGGAGGCTCGCGATTATCCAATCCACACTTGGTTCTGGTTCTTTGAGGCTCGCCATGATCCAGAGAATGCGCCGCTTTCGCTATGGATACAAGGTGGACCTGGCGCACCAACATCCATCTCTGCCGCTAACGAGAATGGTCCGTGTAACCTGCTGAACAACTCGAGAGATGCCGTCAACAACCCTTGGTCTTGGAACGACAGAGTCAACATGTTGTACATTGATCAGCCGGTGCAGACTGGTTTCTCCTACGATAAATTGGTCAATGGTACGATCTCTGAGGCTCTTTCTCCTTTCGCCGTCTTGCCTGCCCAAGTCACCCAGAATGACACTTCTCTTGCTGGTATCTTTTCGTCAGGAGATTTGAGCTTGGCGCCTAACAGTACCATGGCCGTCGCGCCTCCTATGTGGGACTTCATGCAGATTTGGTTGAAGGAGTAAGTTAGACTCATCGATATCTCTTTGATTCATGCTGACGAGAACACAGCTTTCCTGGCTATACAGGCGACAAGCAAAGCTTCAGTATTTGGGGAGAGTCTTACGGAGGTCATTGGGTTCCTACCTTTACCGACTACTTCTACAAGCAGAACGACCTCATCAGCTCTGGCCACCTCAACGCCACATCACTCACCATCGAATCGCTTGGTCTGATCAATGCTTGCATTGACGCAGAGACTCAGACACCTTTCTATCCCGTCATGGCGGCAAACAACACTTATGGAATCAAGGTGTTCAACGACACTACTTACGCCGGTTCAGTGGCAGCTTTGCCAAAATGCTTGAACTTGAACAAGACCTGTAGGAGTCTTGCCTCGCGTCTTGATCCGGAAGGATGGGGCAACAACACTGATGTGAACAACGCTTGTGCACGTGCGTATCTTTATTGCTTCGATGCAGTTGCCAGAGAAACTCAGCTGGGCAATATCGAAGGATATGATGTATGTACCTTGCCTATTCCTTCCACGACCCTGTACACTGACATTCTTCGCCATCAGGCTTTCCACTTCGACATCGCATCACCCTTCATCCACAATTTCCCACCACGTTGGGCGGCTGGCTACCTGAACAATGCCAGTGTCCAGGCAGATCTGGGGGTTCCGCTCAATTTTTACGGGCTTCTCTTCCGTCATTGCCCAAGAGTTTGCAGCTGCAGGTGATTTTCTGAAAGGCAATAACCTTGCCGCTCTTGGTCAACTGCTTGATCGTGGTGTGAAGATCTCACTCCTCTATGGAGATCGCGACTATCAATGCAACTGTAAGTTTTTGGCCCGTATAGCCTGACTGTGCTGGACTGACTCGGTCTCCTAGGGTTTGGCGGCGAAGCTATCAGTCTTGCTATCAATTCAAGCATCGCGTCTTCTTTTGGCAAGGCAGGCTACGCGAAGTTCGAGACCAATGCTTCGTACACTGGTGGCTTGACAAGACAACACGGTAATTTGTCATTCACTCGTGTCTTCCAAGCTGGACACGAGGGTACGTGTCTTTCCTGGACCTCAGATCACAGCTCAATAATAACATGGTGCATACGGTTTCTTATTACCAACCCGAAACCACATACCAAATTTTCAACCGCGTGATGTTTGATCGAGACGTTGCGACGGGCCAAATATCAACAGCTTCAGCGTCCAACTCTTCCACCTACGCTACATCAGGCAACTCTCCTGCTCTTGTCTCCATTGGGGCGCCCGTCAAGTTCGAATCTTCGGTGCCTTCGTGCTACTTCTGGGACATCATGGAGACATGCACGCCCGCACAAGCACAACTCTTTGCAAATGGAAGCGCCATCACCGAGGACTTTATTCTTGTCGGCTATATGTTGAAGGATGGCACGAAAGTGTTTTACAATCAGTCTGCTGCTGGAACTGGTAACGGCTCGTCTCCGCAGTCATATGTTCCTGGCAGCGGAGCATCGCCTACATCTTCCATGAGTTTGAGCTTGGCTCTGGGGGCCTTGGCTGTTGTTGCTATTATTGTATAGAATATTTGCCAAGATGTAGTCATGAATGGCTGACTCAAATGCATGGAACGATATGGATGCAGGGTTTCGATTAGGATCTAACTTCAGCCTCAGAACGCGAAGATCAGTCAGCATTTGTCAGCGAACAGAATTCACCCCTACTCTATAATTTCAACGTCTTCGCCAGTCAGCCACAGCAGCAAGGCCGAAGTATTACACTGTATACTATGTCTCCCATTGATATTCCTGTGTCGGATCAAGTTGTTGATGTTTTTGTTATCGACACGTAAGCTTTTGCTTGACCTTGATCTTGCCTTCCATTCGAGTGCTTACACAAGTTCATCACACATGCAGTGGCGCTATCCTCGATGTTCCTACGTCCACATTCATCAAGCCTGTCTATCAAGGCTCGGAACGTCTCCATTGCCCAGCATACGTCTTTCTGATCAAGCATACATCCGGAAGACAGGTCCTCTTCGACCTAGGACTCCGCCACCATTGGAGAAATCTTCCACCGCACAAAGTAGAAGCTATCAACAAGAACGGATGGCGTATCACCGCTGGTAAGGCTCTGGAAGAAGTTCTGGCTGAACGTGGCATTGATGTTGCACAAAACGCTGTTGACACAGTCATCTGGAGCCATCCTCACCTCGACCATGTAGGAGATATATCGGTCTTTCCCAAAACCACCACACTCGTCGTCGGCAAAGGATCCAAAACTGAGCATACACCGGGCTACCCACTGAATCCAAGCTCAGGCGTCTGGAACAGCGACTTCGAGGGCCGTGATGTGCTCCAAATTGAGTTCGAAAATGACTTGAACATTGGCGGATTTCCCGCCCACGACTTCTTTGGTGATGGGAGCTTTTTCCTTCTCGATACGCCTGGCCACATGAAGAGCCACATGTGTGGCTTGGCTAGAGTTTCGGCCGACCCTCCTAGATTTATCTTCATGGGTGGTGATATCGCGCATCATTCGGGACAGGTCAGACCATCCAGCTACCGCCCTCTGCGAGTCTCCAGACCAAGTCTTCGTCTGGCAGGTTATAATGAGGAAGTGAGAACCAGTGATGGTGGTTTGGAAGTGCCCTTCTACGAGCCTTCGCCTGGCGTACATTACGATTTGAACATACTGCAGAAATCGCTCGAAGCGGTACGCAAGTTTGATGGCGATGACAGGGTTTTGATCTTGCTAGCCCACGACGGCTCTGTGCGTGAGTATCTGGAGATATTTCCAACCAAGATTGACAAGGCTTTCGATCAGAGAACACATCACCAGATTCGATGGGAGTTTCTGGAAGGTTTAGGAAGTGCTTCTTAGTTAATATAGAAAAGCGTTTGTAACAGCTACAGTACGCTACTTATGTTTCATCTGGGTCCGACGTTTGGAAGTTAACTTTGCACGACTGCAATTCTGTTCATGTGTTGAAGGATTCACACTACTGCAGCCGTGGCCTGACTTGACGTTCGCAGACACCAAGCTTTCATGGGAAATCATATCACGAATGTGGAAGGATGCCGCTGTCGCTCCACGTGAGCGGCAAGCCGGGTGACGGTTCAATAAACTAACCGTAACTTATACCACTATAAAGCGTGGATAAATCTTTCCTTCCAGACATTCTCAAATCAAACCTGCATAATGGAAGATACATCAGTGCACCCCCCTCGGAAAATTCTTCTGGTGGTGACCACTGGTGGCTTCACACACGCAGGTAAGTTCTACAATATCGCATCGTAACTTCACAACTAAAGTAGCGACGGTCACAGCTCCCGTACTGGAGATTGGAAGGCTGCTTGCCGGTCGCGGACATACAGTTCAGTTTGCTACATTGGAAGGACAGGAACATTGGGTCGCGAACGATGAATTCAGCTTCGTGACTAAGGTCCATTTTCTGGGGCCAAGTCCAACAAAGGAACAGATGGATGGCCACTACAGACGAATGCAGCAATGGGACATTTCAAAAGGCATCGGTCAAGCGATGGAGTCAAAGTATCTATGGGACTCCTGTTGGCCAAAAACTTACCATGGACTGAAGGCGATCATGGACGACTCTGCAACTCGACCAGATATGATGATTGCTGATTTCTTCGCCGAGGCTGTCACCGACATTCATGTTGAGCACAAGTTACCTATTGCTATGGTAGCGCCGAATATGCCTTCTTTCATGATGCCTTGTTCCTACATCCCCGGTCAGCCTGGATTCCAGCTCGAAGGAACCACTACTTCAGAACATGCCTCCCTCTGGTTGCGCATTCGCAACGAACTTTTCTTCTTACCAGACTTGCCGGCAATCTTTGAAATGTTCCGACGAACGAAGAAAATGCGCAATGAGAATGGGTTGTTTCGCCCCCCTCACAAACCAGTCAAGCCAGATTATCTCGTGTTTGTCAATTCGTTCTTTGGTCTGGAAATCCCACGAGATCTTCCGCCTACCTGTGCTCCTGTGGGGCCTCTCTTGTCCCCTACATATTCACCACTGGATACACCATACGATACCTTCCTCGAAGCTCAAAGCAAAGTGCTATATATCGCTCTGGGCACGCACATTGTCCTCCAAACCGAAGACACTGTCGAAATTGTTGAAGGCGTCCTTCGTCTCATGAAAGAGAGTCTCATAGACGGCGTGATCTGGGCTATCGCCGAACACGGGCGAAGAGACCTTAATCGAGATCAAAGATTCCATGGTGATCTAGACATCAATCTTGGTCAGCTACTTCAGAACAACCATCCCAACTTCTTGTTCTCGACCTTTGCACCTCAGCGAGCAATTCTTGATCACAAGTCAGTAGTACTATACTTCACACACGGCGGCGGCTCCAGCGCCAACGAAGCACTCTATCATGGCAAACCCATGATCTCAATGGGATTCTTCGCAGATCAGATCGCCAACACCGCACGACTTGTTGGAGCTGGGGTTGCAGAGTCTCTCAACAAATTCCGTTTCACATCCGATGAGCTGTATACCAAGGCCAAGAAGATCCTTGAGACAGGTGACAGTGGTTCATACCAACGTAATGTTTTACGTCTTAAGCGCATTGCCCATGTCGCCGCCCGCAGGAAGGAACATGCTGCGGATCTGGTAGAGGAGCTCTTGTACGACAACGAGTTGAGACTCGATGATTCGGGTACATGCGAGCTGCGTCCTATGCACCTACAAACGGCTGATATGCGCATGCCTGCTTACAAGGCCAAAAATTGGGATCTGTTCGCTATTGGCGTGTTGTCTGTAGTAGGCTTTGTAGGCTTGGCCGGACTAAGCGGACGGTGGGTTTGGATTCACCGAGACTTGATGAGCGCAAAGTCTTAGGCTATTGCTCAGAGTAGTTGGACCTGGGTAAGGACCTGGTTGGAAATCCCCTAGAATTCAAGACGACGCCTGCCCTATGGCATATGCCGAATCAAACATCTAGAAATCAATTTTGCTCACGCACGACCAACAGCTTGACTCCCGAGCTTACAGCTCAAGTTGATCACCAAAACTGTGGGATTCTTGACGACTGTACTTGTAAATAAGCTTATGCCGAAATGTACCACAAGAGCAGCAGCATATCAAAGTAGTTGAGAGATCCTCTATGCTATCAGTAGAGAATAGAAGGTAGAGCTACTTGGTATTTGCATGTCTTCGAGAAGACCTAGTCTGACAGTATTCAGTGACAACAAACAAACTTATATTACTAGATTGAAGTATAGAAAGTCAAAGCAGAATCATATACAGAGCGAGACTTGAAAACATTCCACGAAAAGACAAAGATACAGCGATCGAGCAGAGCTTGATACTGGACAACAATCGAAGATTGATTATAGCCACCTCTCGCATCCACATAAATTTGGCAGTCCCAAGACACTTTTCTCACGATGCCGGGCAAGAAACGGTATTGGTCTGTACGAACGAGTTGGTCGAAGGGTTGAGCGTGATCTCCATACCGGGAGTGATCTCGGGGCTGTTATTCAGCGAGAACTGGGCGAAATTCCCTCCAGTACGGCTCTGTGCGCCTACAGTCTGGTAACGCTGCGACGATGAGGGCATCGCATTATCCACTTGGATATAGTTGTACACGATCGAGTTGGGGACGGCTTCCTTGTATGTGGCGAGGAAGTGGTTGTAATGCCCTTGGTTGCCGAACAAGTCTGTGTACCACTCGAATGAGACCTTGCGGTTTGGTGCTTCACCATCAACCTGGTAGTAGAGTCCTTGCGGGGTGCCAGCGTAGATGTACAGATCGTTCCAATAAGGAAGGAAGCAAGTGTCCGGCAAGCCGGCTGCGCCAGTGCTAGTGCCGACGGGCAGCTGAGAGGGCACAAAGCTTGGGGACACATCATTTGTGAGTGCGATCCAGCCATTGACAGAGACTTGGACCACGTTGCTGCTCACGCCATACAGCTGCATAGCAAAAGGCAGCGTGACCTGGTAGACTGGTAGATCATCAAGGTTGGCAGTTGCGAGGCCGTTCGCATCAACGCCGGTGATAGGCGTTGGGCTAGGCAACACTACGCTGGGAGTTCCGACCACAGCGCCAACAGTGACGGTAGTTGTGCTGATGATAGTAGTGGTTGTGACAGGAGTCGAGGTAGCCAAAGGTGTGATGATTGTTGTGGGTGTCACGATGATGGTCGTGGTGGGGAACAATGTGGTCAACGGTGTAGAGGTGGAAGTTGGTGTAATGGTCAAAGAGTCAGCAACGTCGACTGTCTGAATCATCGTGCTAGTGATGGTCGACTGAACGGTACTTGTGACTGTGGGTGTCGTGATTCTCAAGCAGCTGCAGGCTGAAGATATTTTGGCATTGCCTTGCGAGATCAAAGGTGATGGAAGAATGAGTGTGTGGGTTGGCCCCTTGCCAGGCACGACACTGGAGCGACTAACAGTTGGCTTGGACGAAGCAGTGTTCAGGGGGTAACTTGGTACGGGGCATTTGCTGATTGAAGGACCAGTATAGGGTGCCTTGGTGCTAACCGATTTTGCCGGACCGCGCCCTTTGGAGCCCTTGTTGCCGTCTGGCATGGCATTGCGCTTTCTGGCACCTGCGACGTTCGTGGCACAGACAGTAGTAGTTGCCATACTGGTCTCGGACACGGTGCTCGTATCGCCGAGGATGGTGGAGCTTTCCAGCTCTATAGTGACCGCATCGGTGGTTATGGTAGCAACGCTTGGATCTGCCGTAATCGTAGATGTTGCGTCCGTTACAGTCACAGCATCTGCTGTGACCACATTGGTACCTGTAGTAATCGTGGTAGTGACTGTTGTTGGGGCGACGGTGGTGATGGTGGTCGTGGTTGATTGAGTAGAAATCTGTAACCAGGTGGAGCAGAAGGAACTCGCGCCAGGATACAAGTTGAGGGCTCCAACAACTGCTGCCACAGGGACACAGTTACCATTTCCGAGAGCTCGTTCATCGAGCAACACAGGTGAGGCAGTTGCGACAGCCCATGCAGAGCTGAAGAGAATCAATGAACGCATCGTCTTGGAGGATTGTTGGAAGAGATCAGTGCTGGATTGTGCAATTGAGAGAGCGGAGATAGACATTTTATATGTCCTCTCGTCAGGTCTGGGCTCTGAAGGTCTTGCGCGATTTGTTTTCGCATTAGCGACCGAGGGTGAGTGATAGGACAGAAGACCTGCTGGTAAGCTGAGAGCTGAAAAGCGTTGCTGCTACGCTCCTCACAGCCGTACAACGGATATACAGGTTTGATGTACGTGCGGAGCTCAAAGACACACTCTGATCAAAGTCCATGCGACTACATTCAAATGCATAACGATCGTGGTCCCAGCTTTACCCTGAGGCGACACAAGACACCTGTGAGAGGTTGGTCGAGAATCGATAGTCTTTCTCAAGAACGTCAGAGTCTAGCTGAGGGTAACTCTCATGCTAGATCGTCTTCTCCGCATATTATGAGACGATCTGTATCACGAAAGGCTACTACAATTTACGCTCGGCGGGGTGATCAGCTTATAGCAGATGATACTAAGCTCGCGCGATAGCAACGTCGAGCTGAAGGTTCAGGGATTGCCCGACTTTTTGCCATAAAGGACGTCCGGTATCGGGTCGCTGTGCTGCAGTGCAATGAACCAGCCCGCCAAGATCTTGGTATAATAGGACCATCCCGTCGGACAGAGCGCATTGCGCGTCGATCTTGCTTTCCATACAAATGGGTCAACCAAAATGGCAGGCCCTTACAAGCCGTGGAACGACTGCAACGAACGTTCCTGTTTTCTGATCATTCCTATCGTATGCGCCTGCAAATCACATTTATTGCTCTTTAGCTTTGTGTCAGTCGTAGTCCGCATGTAAACGGCTTTTCGGCCAGGCATGATGATACCTGACCTTGCAGCTCTGGCCGGCTTCCCTGCGTGACCGTTTCCTGTCTTCTAGAAGAACTGGTGAAGCGTGCGTGCTTTAGCTCCTTTCGCTCTCGTTCTCGGTCAGAATTTCTGAGCAAGGACATTTTGGAATTATATGCAATCGACCGAACGAACAACCTGCGTTTGGCAACGCCATGGTTTCGTCCTTGTCATTAGCGGTTTGCCAGAGTGCGCATGATATGGTCAAAGGAGATATGGTCCCCTCGACGATTTTCGCTATCCCTTCAAGTCAGGAGTGATCCGCTAATGTCGCATTCGTTCAGCACATGCACAAAAATTTCCTAACGTGCAGGTCCTGGCTCACGTTAGGAAATTTCCCAAATTGCTCAGGGCGTCGCGATTTGAGGCGACTCCCGGTACTCTACAGACCATGAGCCCTGCGTACGAAAGCTGATGTACCAAGTGGGCATAAGAGCCTGGTAGGTGACGCGCATCCGAATACGATCCAGCTCCGTATTGTCGGTTTCAATCTCAGCTCGGACACCTCCCAGCATCTCCAAACAGACCAGGTTCACATAGCCTGTGCCCAGTTCATCTCCTGGTGGAGGTGGTCCGGAGACAACGGACTGCAATGCCTCTTCGTCGATGTGAACGCAAAAGTTGTATCGTTGAGACCGCATTGCCGGAACGCTTTATTCGCGTTGTGGAGCATCTCGTACCTATTGCCTGGAATGTTCGTGTACGGGGGTGGTCTCCGCAGCGTCGAACAGAGCTTTATCCTCAGTTACCCTCAAGGATGTAGTAGTCCAGGCTCTCCATCATATCGAGCTCATTTCGTTGTTGCAGTGACTCTCGGATGTAGAAGCCGAGGCGCGACATCAGATCTGCCCAATCCCTATCGCTTGAGTAGGTACAGCGGTAGATGACCCAGCCCCGAATCTTTGAGAAGACGAGAGGGGATAAGATAAGCTTGATGTCTGACAACAAATCACCGAAAGCCCCTTGTCGCTGGGATTTCCGCGGATCGGGCCGCAAGAATGGTGAAACAAAAGTGCTGCTTTGCGAGATCAAACACTCGAATCCCTTCTGATTCCAACATTGTTTTCCATGCATCTAGACTTATACAAGCTGGTCTTTGATCCTAAAGGCCCCTTATATTCCATACTTGGGCGTATGCGGGAGAAAATCCAACTGGTTGTTTCGTCAGCATTCGCGGAGTCGACAGTAGAGAACCAGGCTCGTTGAGCCGTTACATGCAGTCGATTGGAGATACAGTCTGTTCGATGTTAGCATCCACGTTTCTTCGTCTTGTTCGCCGAGAGTGTGTGGATTAAGATATTGCGACTTTTCTGTGTGAAGTCTTCAGTAAGCGTTTCGGTCGTCAAGAACGATGTTGCGCTTCTGGTGAACCAGTGGAATTGCTAGGCTGCTAAGAAAATGCTTAGGCAACAACGCTTGCTTGACTCGTGACAGACTTTAGGCAGCACTCGGTGGAACACACTCAAGATAAGGCACAGCTGTTTTTTCGATCTCTTGGACTATTCCATTTCTTCCCAAATCCTATCAAGGATAGCAGGAACTCGATCACAGATCGAATACCGAAGCAATGCCACGCACAAAACAGACACTTCGACCACCAAGAATTAAGTTCCACCACGATGAGCTTACAACTCCTCTTACAAAAGCTCGTCAAACAAGCATACGAATGCCCGACCTTCGTCGTGACCACGTTTTCAGTGCTCTCTTCATACTCGACAAGGTACCTCAAACTGTATGTCCCTAACAACGCAATACTCGAGCTATTCATAACATCCCCTACAGATAATCGACGAGGTCATTATGAAAAACCGTGAATATACCGGTGGCTACTTCTTCTGGCTGGCAGAGGATACCTTCGACTCTCTTCCCTCTGATGATACAAACGGTTCGGTCAAACCAACCATCCCATCTGATTGGGTTTCACCTTTCATTGGCAAGACAGTGGAGGACGCTTTCAGATTCATTGCCACTGTTCCCCTTGACACATATCTAGACAGACAATTCATTGCAGTCTTGGATAGTCGTCTCTACAGGGAAAAAGATTGGCTTGTGATCTACAGAATCGATGAACAAGGAGAGATTACCTCGATTCCTTGCAAGGCTGAGCTCACTAACATGCAACTGCATAGCTACCAGAATCACAACTGGCCAATCTTCATGGATGATTGGCTCCGAGATGGAAAGCCAGTACAACGGTGATTCCGCTTGAGAAGATTGCATAGCACGTGGTCAAAGGCCAATTTCGACTTTGGACGGCTGCGAGACTGTTGCTTGCTCATAGCCACTGAACCTAGATCTGAATTCTCTCCAGACAAGAACGATGAGCCTTTTGACCAAGGGACACATAGCAAGATCTGATGAGTGTTTCTGTACCAATTGACCCAATTTCGAGCCGGAATGCAGCGCAGATCACGCTTTGTCTTGATCTAGGATTTAAAACTTGTAGAGAAAACGTCTACCAACACAGTCGACTTGGCAGGCTGCCTAGAACATATCGTATCGCTTAGACCAATCGGGCTCGTTTGCGAAATTGTTTGGGCAGAGATCTAAGAGATCGTGTGTGAAGCTCTCCTCCCAGAACAAGCGCAACTCGATGATCGAAACTCTCATGAACCCAGGGAAGAGTCTGCCGTCATCTGCATTCCGACCAGATCTTGCAGACGTTGCCGATGGGAGTCTTGTCCCGTCCAGGTGCTGAGCCGCAACGACTTTGACGTATGGCGCCATTCTTTCACTTGCTTTAGCCCGCCTATTGTCAAGACTTGGTGCGTCTTTGGTGCTCTGCAGCACGCTGTTGTCGATGACAATGAAGTTCTTGAAGCGTTGCAGTGGGAGGTTTTTGCTTCCGTCTGGGTCATCGGTGTCCTGAGTCGCCAGCCAGGCCGCGAAGCGCGAACGCAATTGGTCGAAAGAAGTTTGCCAGCGATGGGTCCTGTATGAGAACATTGTCGAGTTGTGCCATCACTTCCTCGTGTTCATCCTCTTCACCGCATTTTCGGAGAGAAAGTCGGGTTTTATGGTCGAGCCAGGCATCGACGAGACGGATTGCAGTCGGCCATGGATTCTCAGATTCCGGCGTGTAGCAGGTGCGAAAGATGACCCAGCCCCATGGGTTGGACTCCGAATCTAATTCTTCAGAAGACATATCAGAGTGAGTGAGAATGCGAGATGATGATCTTTGAAACAGCTTCGTGCTGGGTCAAGACTCCACGTCACGAACCAAAAATTATCTGCTGTAATTACTGGGAACTTCAATCTTGTGATACGCCGAATGGAGCAGAAGGCAACAATTTGAGTTGCTCTCCAGCATGAAGCATCACACTAGTTCCCTATCAGCTCAGTGGATGTCCTCGTGACTGCTGGTCCTGCAGACGGTGTATGAATATCTGTATCTGCAAGTGTTCCAATTCCCAAGGACCAAGTCGATGGACAGTATTGGACAACCATGCTATGATAAAGTTAGTAGGAGAGATGACCGCTCTGATCCGCTGGTTGGTGATCAACGTTGCACGTGATTGTCTTTTAAGGTTGTCCGCGGAAGGATTTATTTTCCTGTGTGATAAAGTGTCCTCGGCCCCGCAGATTATTCCGTTCCCTCTTCTGTTGGTCTTATTTCTTCACTTACTATTTTTCCATCAGCAATACTTAAAACATGCAGGTCTTAAAAAGTACGTCAAGGCAATGTCGCTCAGAGCCATTAGCTTACTGTAGCCAGGGAATTCCTACATTCTTATCCTCCTTGCTACGCTGATCATTTCGACACGCTCCGCAACAGCAGTTTCGAAGCAGGAGATACTGGGCATGGATACAAATGTCGAGATTGACCTCACCAGTAAACCAACGCTTGCTCGATTCGCTATCGAAGACCTGAGTCCTACGGAATGGCAAGCCGAGCATGAGCGTGTGCGAGCTGAACTTGGCGATGAGGCTTACCTCGCTCTTCGTCAATCCGAGATCAATCAGAAGTCGGAGAGTGTTCTGAAAATGATTGTGACTGGTCAGTGGAAACTCCCTCCGGTCAAGGGCAGTCGGGAAGCCGACCGTATCGGTCTAGCGAATGGACGAGAATTCCGTGCCGGATTGGCACAGGGTGTGCCCGAGGATATCACTAAAGCCATGTATGCCTCATTTGGTCACGGTGTCGACTTCGAAATTCCTGAGGAGTGGCTGCAGTTTGAAGTGTCTGCGGAGGAGCTAGAGAGGGAAGAACGGCAGACGAACGAGGAAAGAGTGCAAGAAGAAGAAGCTCGGAAGCTTGACATTCTGGAAGGCAGACTCTCAGTCAGAGACTATGGCATGGATTGTTTGTCATCTAGAAGAGATGATCCAAATACGGACAAGAGAGAAATCTGATTCGATCATTTCAGAATTGCATGCATGTATAGAAGTTCAATCATTGTCGATCTTTTATACCAACCAAAAACCCATCCAAACCAGTCCCAACACAAAAGTACATGTGGTTCCAAGCCCCACTAATCTCGGGCCAGCGCCAGCACCACTTGACAGGAAACCATAAGGCGGGTGATCGTTCGGATTCTGCTTGAGATTGGCAGCGGCTTCCGCACTAGTCTCGTTGATTGACCGAGAGCCAGCCAGGACGGTAATGTTCTCAAACTGTCCGGGGACGCTCTCAAAAGACACGATTCTATCAGTCAACACAGGGTAGCAAGCGTTCACTTCAGTATCGTCGGCAATCGAGATGTTTGCCGGACAGCCCTAAACACGGCCAACTACACAGCGGAAAGTTGGGGTAAAGACAACTAGAAAAGGTCAGACATTAGCAAGGCATGCTTTGGGGTCAATTGTTGTGATTGGATTGTGTAACGCAATAATGACTTACCATATCCGCTAGTGTTATTCTCGAATGTCACAGTCTGATTCTCGACCGCCGCAATACTGCTTCCGTACAGAGCCTTAGAGTCGCCTGTAGCATTCTAGAGACCATATTCGACAGCATAACTGTCGCTCACTCTAGAGCCGTTGGTATAGGTAATGGAGCTTCGGAGGTTGGGCCAGCCACCGCTGAGCACACTGCATGAGATAGAGAAGTTGCTTCCGCTAACATCACAGACAACACCAGTGGAGATTATAAGATTCTCAGACTCCAGCGGTCTAGTCTCGTTGGACGTGACATCGAAACCTTGGCAGGATGTGAAAGAAGGATCGCGGGTAGCATAGCCTGCCGCATCGACCAGCATAGACGAAGCTAAAAGCTGTATCGAGGAAGTAAGAGGCGTTGACAACATGACTGATAAGGACTCGAGAATTAGAGAGGTAAGTTAGCGGACTGTTCTTGTAAAGCTCAATCTGCAGGTCGATAAATGAGAAGCTCATCGCTCGTAGGATATCTAGCTTTTCTTATAGTCACATTGGCGTGGCACAGCAAAGAATGGCCAAGCCATCACAGAGTTAGGCAGCTAGAAGACATGTCATTGTAGGATCGATATGCGTCCTAGTCACATCTTGGCTCTTGACTCGAGCAAGGCAGTTAGTAGCAATAGTGCTGCCAAGGTCGCGACCAACACCCTGCCAAGCTCCTCTTTTTTTTTTTTTTTTTTTTTTTTTTGAATCATACTCCATTTGGCCCTGCGGGCTATGCCGGGAAAACTATCTAGCTACTGAGCTATTTACAGGTA
>SWBJ01000569.1:0-21948 GCA_024195555.1 Aureobasidium sp. EXF-12298
AGGGCGGAGACGTGGTGGCCTTCGAACTTGCTGAGGGTTCTTGCCCCCACTAATATCGAGAATCATTTCTCGTTTCATCATTAAATCATCCAATATCTTATCGACCACGAACTTACTGATACGATCACTTTCGAGGTCAAAGACTTCTTTCTGGCACGTTGTATCAGCGGTGCATCGGCTACAGAGATGGAAGTGGTCTGTTGTCACACTGGAGAGGAATCCACTGTCGCTCTTCCTCTCGGCCACATTCATATCATAAGGCTGAAACATGATGAAAGACTTCTAGGGAAACACAGACGTGACCCTTCCACCGGTCAAAGTCCGGCTAGGGCAGTTACCGGCACAAAGTAGACGCACAAAGTCTTTACCAACAGATCTCGCAACACACAGATTGTTATCCCTGAGCTTCTCAACCATCATGAGTCTCTGTAGTCTTACCAATCGATCCTAGCGACAGCGGTATTCATCAGATAATGTCAGCGGAAAACCAGTCCCTGACATCGTCTCCCAGATCCGATTCAGATCAACCACGAGGACGGAAGCGGAAACGTCGAGGAGACGTTTGTAGCGCGGAGGAGCAAGAGCAGGGAGAGAAACAACAACGACGCCGACTCTGGCAAGGAGAAGCGTCGGCGCAGACCACCATGACAGACCGCATCCGAGAAGGAGGAAGAGGGAGGAGCAGCAGTCACTTGCAATCGCAGTCGCCTTTTGCCGACCAGCCAAAACTGCAGCCGACGCCGCCCTCGAATCTGTTGCGGGGTGACAGCTGCAAGCCTTCGCTAGTCTTGCTGCACCAGAACGGTAGTAAGATATGCAGCAGCTGAATCATGAAAAGTGACTAAGCTGCCAAGGCGGAAGCTTTGCAAATCTTCCGAATCGTCGACCCATTCGGTATCTTGTTCATGTGATCAAATCTGGTTCGTGAGTCAGAAAAGCCGAGTGCTGTAATGTATAAGAATCTTCTGCTCCATGACTCACCGGGAGGTTTGCGACCAGGTGCCATCAAATCATGGATGACGTAATCAGAGTTCACTACACTTCCTCCCTTGAAATTCCACATCACATTCCAGATGATCGCACCATCATTGACCTTTGCGACCACGCACCCGACGACGGAACAACTTTACAACTGAACGAAGGAGTCTTGGTGAAGTATCGAAATGTTTCAATCGAGGAATGTCGGAATCAAGTGGAGGCGCGCAGGCTTCTCGATAAAAAGATTGTTGTCGTTCCCGAAGTCTACCGGTACTTCTCTAAAGGGACGGAGAACTATCTCGTCATGGAGTTTGTCCAGGGGACTGTGAAGAACCTCATCGAGGATGATGAGAGTATCACCAAGATTGCGCGCATCGTGAGATATCTCCAGACCTACCAAAGCAACGTCCCAGGTCCCCTTGCCGGAGGCCAGTCACGAGGTCTTTTCTGGGAGAACGAAGAAATCGAATTGAGATCTGCCCTGAGACTGGAGGAATATCTCAACCGCAGGATGATCGGAGATCAAGAAGGTCTGTATATCAAGGTCGGGAAGCTTGTACTGAATCACAACGACATTGCCCCTAGGAACATCATCTGGATGCCTGACGGGTCAATTTGCTTGATTGATTGGTCACATGCAGGATATTATCCTCAGCTTCTAGAACTTGTTATATTAGGATTCAACACGCAAGAGGGTAAGGATTCGGGGTTCACGGAGAGATTACGGATTAAGCTTGGTTCCTTGACCGCCCGCGAAGAAGAGGATCTGGATTTGTTGAAGATGGCTTGGTTCAACAGTCATCATTACGAGATGTGAGTTTTTTGGGGTCTCCCTCATTTGCGTGAAACTGACTCCCGTCCAGAGAGCCTCTCGATGGAAGGGTTGGCCACTTGGCAGAATTCGCCGATGCGCCCTTTGATTCTGATCACGGAGACGGAAAAACATGTTCTCTACATAACGAAACAGCCGTTCTGTTTGACGCAAGGGCGTTCAGCGACAGACTCTGGGCAGATCTCCAGAAGGCATGAATTGGTAGGAAGACCATGTGTGGAAACACTGTCATGTGCCTTTAGTAGAGAGAGATTATCCTTTGAGCTTCTAAGCGATCTTCTCGCAATTTTCTGACCCCTACACTGTACGTTTGCTGCCTGTCTTCGGCCCGATATCTCTTGCTTAGACTAACAAATCCCCTTCGAAGCTCTATACTGGCTCACACGTCACATTGCTTTCCATCCTTTTCTCATTCCAGATTCTTCTCTAGCACAGATTCTGGCAGTACTCTCATCTTGTCCTACTCTAATCCCGGCATCCCCCCGCCAAGCTTCACATTCCAAGGCGGATCTCCCAACCGATGCTATCGATAGTCTTCTCGTCTGATCCTTACTCGATAATGTCGGCATTAGTAAAACTCTCCGCGAACCATTGTAAGAGGTGTACGATTCTGACGAGTGGAGTATTTGAAGAGAAGGTCAGGCCAAAGGGATGTCGCAGCATCAGACTGAATCCACCCTGCGTTGGCCAGAGCGGCGATAACGGTGTAACTGTATTAGTTAGCGTCATGAGATCTGATTTGGCAGGATTTGCTGACATCCACCAGCGGCAGCCAGAACCGCCTCCAGACATGTTGTATTGATGGTAATGACACCTAGTCACCAGATACTCGTATGCCATTCTCACAGTAAAGTACTTGACGGCGCGGTAGTCCCAATGACGAATGGTTGAGCTCGAGAGTTCGTAGTTGTAGGAGCGAATATCCAGAGTCCCGTCAATATAACCAGGGTCGGCTCTCATATTGAAGCGAACGCTCTTGCCGCCACTGAGAATGAAATAGAGTGACCAATGATTATCACTAGCATTCGAAATTCCAACGCGCCCTGCGCTGTGACAGACAACCCGGACTGTCAGGACTTGGGCGTCCCAATCACTAGTATTTACCGCCATACGGTGATCGATATGATTTTATGTATCGTAGTATATTGCCCTCCAGGAAGCAGTACGTGCAAAGAATATCGTGGTGCGCTCGAGGTAACGAACGAAAGAACAGTCATCTACGATTCGATCAAGCGTTCCCATGTACCCTTAAATACAACACCTTCGCCCGCCTTGAGACCAACAATAGTCCAGCCGAGTTGAGCCTGAAACAGATGTTCGTAATTTAGGTAGCTGCATTGTCTATCCGATCCTAGAAGATACTACCAACCCCTCATGATTCGCCATTGACTGTTAAGCGCCTCGCACGATTGGAACCCAAAGCAAGTTGTTGTATGCGGAAGCATCGGATCCGTTCAGCCGGAATCGCTATCTGTAACCGCCCGAGGCATGCTAATGCGAAACTTCCATATGACTTTTGCAGTCAGTGGATACACAAGAGGGACCAAAGGGGTTATTGATAGCATTCTGAGTATTTGGTGCTTGCAGAAGCCCTTCGGCTGTCGCTCCGGTGGCAAGACTTCGTGCAAGTTTAGCTGCTCAAGCACAGCTCATAGTGTCTTCTCTCGCTGCTACTCGTAGAGCTTGAGATTCCGCAAAGTCTCGATGGCATCTTGGATAGTCACATGTGGAAGCTCCTCGAGCTCTTCCTGTCGTTCGTGATTTTCCTCAACATTGTAACATCGTTGCAAAAGAACCATTATCACAACGACTAGGACAGAGCAGAATTCCAGAACGGATAATTAGATGGGTGCATGACTTCTGCATTAATAGGAAGGCATGCTTTATGGTCAGCGGGTTTACATCTGGAGTAGAGGACCTGCCCCAAGCAGGATTGCCGCAAGGGTCACCCCTTGCACCTATCCTGTTTCTCTTCAATGCCAATTTGGTACAGTCTAAAAACAAAGGAGGCGGGTCTATGGCATTCTTAGACGACTAAACAGCATGGATTGTGGGGGACTCCGCTGAACGCGACAGGAGAAGAATCTAGAGGGAGATACTACCGCAACTAGAGAGATGGGAAAGAGAGAGTAGTGCCGTTTTCGAATAGTGAAAAACGTCATTTATCCATTTTACTAGGACCTTCGTGTCAGCCCAATGCTTCACTTGGGACCAATCCGATTCTTGGACATCGCAGAGGGCTCATCTTTTGTAGTGTCACAAGGTCATATAAAGGCCCCAAAAGGGCATCGCTGACATGCAAGTCTCGGCATTTCTTCACAGCGTATTCCCCAACACAAATCTTAAGACGCGCTTCGTAAGTGATAACATCCTCTCGCATACCTGATTTGTCTCTTTACCACGTTGTGTTTTCTTGATGGAAATCGATCTCCAACATTTGAGTCAAGCGATAAGTGCTGTCATACAACTGCTTATTGCCAAGCAGAACCAGTGATACTTCATTTCCATGACTCAAGTCACTCTCCCGGAGCTGAGATGGATAACTTGGACAATGCAGTCGTCGAATCGCACAGATGAACGTGTTCGTGGCGACCAGAGAGCATCCGCGATTCGAGGTCGCGGATTATGTTGATCAAAATCCTCTTCTGCATCCTCGCTGCGTGGATCTGTTTCCTCACGTCCTGCTCGTTGACCTCGAAAGGGAGGCACCATTTGACCCACACGTTTCCATGACAAGGTCGAGCCTCGAAATTGCCTGGGTGGGTTCTCAGGTAGAGATCGCAACAGTAACATGAAGGCTTGCTGCAGCCTATGTAACGGTCGTTCCCGAAGAAGCAGAGCTGATTGAAGTAGAAGTGCTCCATCATCAGTGTCTCAGCATGCACCTTAGGTACAAAGTTCGGATCTGTGTAGTTCTTCGTGAACCTTGCGGCGAGATCGTCACTCGATACAGATTGCATGGTCCGAATTTTAAGATCGACGAGCTCACTATTGTATCCTGGGAGCGTTCGAAGCAATGCTTTACCAATGCTTGTGTCCTCATCAAGAATCCGAGTCGCGGTGTTTCCAATTCTGCTCACGGGAGCGACCTGGAATTGCTCGAAGAGCTGAGGAGTCCGTCTAGCTATAGCTACCACGAATCTCGATGCTACGAACCAGGACCCGAGTCGTCCGATATAGTGACGAATCCAGTACCAGGCGCGTCTCGAGATGTCCTTCTCTGCGTTTTGAGACAACCTCCGAAAGTATTCTTGGTGCCGCAGGTTATATGCCGTGATGCAGCGTCGCTGGTGGGATCTTGTCTCTAACATCTCGTCGATGCTTTCGATGAGTACTGTTACAGCCAGATTGTCAGCGATTACAGATCTTCGGATATTTTTCTTGAGCTAGACAGACCTCGATCATCGCCACCGCAAATTTCTGCCTTGACACACTCCATGTGTCGTCTCAGCTTGCGGGTGTAGTCGTGAACTCTCAAGCGGTTGAAAGTGATGGATTGTGCGAATATATCACTTGTGGCTGCTTCTAGAGCTTGATCAGAAGCCGTTTGGAGGCCTGCAAGCCGTGCAAGTAGTGGCTTCAGATGTGCTACATGTCTGTCGACGTTGGCACCATTGCTAGCGATCCAGAACTTTGACGTTGCTTCGGACCACTCTACAGCTATCGATATGACAGTTTGACCACCACATTTTGAGTCGCACAGCCAGGAGAGATAGTCGAGAAACCTGTGCCAGTTCGTTTTGGGGACTGGACGAGACCCGAAAGATGGCGTCAAAGTTCGCATCAACGTCAGAGCATTGTAAAGTAGTTTCGTCTGATCCTCTCGGACTCGGTGGGAAGGAAGACGCATATTCGGAGTTTGCTCATCCATAGTCTATTTTGGTTCGTTTTGCGGAAATAGTTGAAAAAAGTCAATGGGAAGTGGTCTGTTGTCATTACTCAAGAGATAGCAAGAGAAAGTGTGTTATATAGCTGTGGTCAAATTAAGCACCCCCAACTAAAGCCTCGTTAGCAACTGTATATATCGGAAGCGGAAACAGGCGAGACCGATCGCTGATACTCGCATGGGCTCGAGTCAGCGGTGCAGTATCTTAAAAGCTCGCCAATCAGCGAGGCATTATGTCTCCTACTTGTACATGCA
Source organism: Aureobasidium sp. EXF-12298 (assembly GCA_024195555.1). Classification (NCBI taxonomy): domain Eukaryota; kingdom Fungi; phylum Ascomycota; class Dothideomycetes; order Dothideales; family Saccotheciaceae; genus Aureobasidium; species Aureobasidium sp. EXF-12298. Next base: position 5,952 of record SWBJ01000569.1, read on the forward strand.
TGACTAGACTGGAACTTTTGATACCTTGTAGCAGGCGATTTTCAATACATGGACCAAGCATGCGCTCTTTCCATCTCCTACGCCGAGCTGCGCCACTGGCTTTTTGCTTGCCGAGAGTAAGACACTAGCTAATTTAAGCGTTCCACTGACGCTGGACATCGGTTGTACTTTCGACTGCTGCAAACGGGACAAATTATTTAGGAACTACAGATCTGGCTGGAAATGTGGCTTTGGAGAAGCGAAAAGACCACGGTAAGTTGGCTAAGCGAGTTGTATCCCCAGCCTGTCACACATCTTTCTAGAGGCAATGTGCTTTGCATCCCTCTTGCTTCTGCTCTCCCCATTCTCCTCGGTTCCTTCGAAAGACACAACAGACTTGAACCGAGGAGGATATTGGGAAATCATGCTGATTCTGTATGATGGCTGTGCATCGATGCGGTCTCCGTGCTCTTTCAAGGCCATCGTGTACTTGGCCATCTCCTCAGGTGGTCCATCTTGCTCAGTGGGAGGTGTAGGACGTTGTAATCTGGAGACTGCTGGTCGACCGGGCCACATTCCTTCTTGAGAGGGAATTTCTGCACGACCATTCGATGTGGATGTGTGGTGATGTTCTTGAGAATCACTTAGGGAATCGACTCCTCTGCTTCTGCGGAGGCATGCCAGCAAAGCACTCCTCTCACCTCTTCTACCAGTGCGAACGATGTTGCCAACAAGTGTCAACAAAGCCATGCGACTCGCTTCAGTCTGGGATGCAGCAGCGCGGCTCGCAATGATGTAGCCAGGTCTGGCTATGCCTTGAGCTTGCAAGGTTGTCAAAACTCCATCGTATGGATATTGCTGGAGCTTTGTGTCTAGCATGGACTAAGCGTTGTCAGCATAGACTCCTTGTGCAGAGATGATGATTTAAGAAACTATCCTACATCAGCAGCCTGCAAAGATTTTCCGTCGATTGGATCACGCAGGAGTTGCTCTGCGACGGTGCACCTGAGATACATCTTTCCAAACCAGTAATCGATAGTCATAGATGTCTCGGCCTCTGGGTCCGATTCCATGTCTTCGATGTTCGATTCTGTGAAATCCTCATCACCCATGGAGATGGTTTCAAGATCATCTCTGAGAGAGATGAAATCATCGTTTGTCGGCATACTAGCTGATGATAGCACACTGGGCCGTCAGTATATGGTGTGCTGGAAGATCTCAGCATTCGTAGCAGGGGCGCAGCAGCTTTATGCTCATGTATCCCAACATACAGACCCATCTCCCAATACGAGTGTTTGCCTATCAGACTGCTAGATGTCACTGACGCTAATGCATGCCAGCGTGGTTGTTCAAATTTCAAGGAACTTCTCTAGGATCACGATCCAGCACAAGAATGCCAGTCGAGGACGATTTCTTCTGAGACAAACCTCTAAACTGCGCCACGGCAGAACCTCGCATAGTGTCTCGTATTGACGATCCTTGTATTCCATATGCGAGTGGTCTCACGATGCTGAGCTGTGAGCGGTAGCTATCGTCAGCAGATGGCAATGTGTACGTAACCGTCTCAATGTCAAAACAATCTAGCAGATCTTTCAACCGGTCTCAAGTGCCTCAACATCTGCATGATTGCTGCTGTGGTCGTAGACGCGACTTGCCGCTGGCACATGAGAAGATGAGGCGGAGATGGAAGCGTCAACATCCAACAAACGTGTGGACAGCTAAGCAGCCGTACGGGGTTTTAGTGCGTGCACGGATCTCTCTCGATAGCCGAGAGATTCGGGTAGGAACGTGTGCGTTGGCAAAACCTCAGGCTACGCGAAGTGTGCACGTATACATGTACTGATATGCAAACGCACTGAGTGACAAGGGCTACACATCGGCAAGATGTAAGGACACGCGACGGGCTGACAACAAGTCACTTGCGCTTCGTGACTGAGTTGCATATGCATATGCATGTCCTCGCTATGATTTCCGTATGTGTGCAGTGATGGCTAGGACAGTAGAGTCGATGAACTTTGGGAGGCGCACCCAGGAGCGGCAGAACAGTTGAAAGCGACATTCTGCTGATATAAATTCGCGCACCTTCTCGCGTCAGCCAAATGTCGCCGGGCCCAACCAGGAGTAACGACTGTCTTCTATCAGTTCACCTGCTGCGATGTCTCACCATGAGGATATCCAGAATATGTCCGCTAGCACATCATTGCCATTAAGCGTCACACTGACCGGGGACGATCTATCGGTAATTTATGCTTTGCCTCGCAACGATCTCCCGAGATTGACTATGACTAGGACTCTGAGATCGTGAAGACAATCTTGGGCAGCATGATGAGATTACAACGATTGAGGCCGGCACTGTTCAGGAACATTCCTTATACCATTCGAGAAAGGGGTGAGAACGACAAAAGACGATTGGAGATAATGCTCCAGACCAAGTTTCCCGAGCCCCACACAATTGAACTTCTCGAACAAAACTTGGTCAACTGGCTCGGTGACCCTGCTCAGTTCTGGAAGAATCCGAGCCTCCCCTACATCCGTCAGCTTCCACCTGCAGCACGAATCGCAGGCTGCTATCTGCGAGCGAAACGTCTTGACGCGTAGTCACGTATTGTTCAAAGATGCTGCTGCATTGTGCTCGTAGAGTTTCAGGCTCAACATCAGGCTTTAGATCTTGCGGTGACGGCCGAAGCTTTGTCTACATGCGGTAATGTGTGCAAAGGCTTCGCGGAAGCGAGAGAGACGCTGGAATACATGCTGGACGCGGGACACCGTTACAAAAATCTCGAGACTCACTTGGGCCCAGGGGTGACCTTTCTCTTGGGCATTGAGCTCTCAGAGTCTTGGTAAGAGCTTCAGTACAGATATGTATGGCCTCTACTCACAAGCACAGTTGGACGAAGCTACTACCGAAAAAAGGCTTGAAGTTCGACAACATGATGTTCCAGCTGCGTACGGTCGAGATGGAGCATTGGATCACCAGAGTGACACCTTTACGTCACGAAGTGATGGCTTGGTTCATCAATGAGATGAATTCTCAGACCTAGAGTCGTCTACAGTAGCCACCCACAGTCGTCTTACAAAAGAGATTCGCATGTCTCGATTCTTGTTAGCAACGTGCAGTGCAGACAATTTCCTTCCAGGAATTTTCCCACCGGTAGTGAGACCTCATATGCAAAATAGATAGCTTAGGATGCTTGGTTCGTTGGGTCACAAGTCTGGAGAGCCTGCTTTCTCTACCAGCATGCGCTCCTTGTTATGTAATTTCATGATCCTCTGATACCTCTTGTCAGGTGATACATGATTCGAAGACACAACAACATTGCTATCGGTGTCTTAGTCGCGAATTGCGTGCTCTCAAAAGAAAATCATCAGTATCTAGCGATAAGTCCATGAGCTTACATCAATCATTACAGCCATATGTAATGCTTCCGGAAACCATTAGCTGATATCGTCACTCTGAATCATAGAGCTATAGCTAGTTTGTCATTAGCTATCGGTGATGCTTCAGCAATTGTCCTTCTCAAACAAGCCATCCAAAGCGCGCGATCTTTGACCGTCGACTCCTGGTTCTGCATTGGTCGGAACATGCGTCTAGAGCAACGTCATGAAGCTGTAGATCGCCTGGATATCCGTATGGCACACCTCAGGATAGCTCACTGGTTGCATATACACACGCTGTACAAGACATCAGTTAGGGATGTTGGTGACAGGGATATAGACGACTTTGTGATTGTCACCGTGTGAATCGAAGTTGAGCCTTGGAAGGACATTGGATATCGCCTCAACGCGGCAATCTTCGGAACATTGAGAAGACTAGTATCAATAGACGGACGGTAAGATATGCCGGTAGTACGGCTAGTGGAATTGACTGTCGATCAACGACGAACAAAAATCTGAACCGGCTACATCGTACGAAAGAAAGATTGCAGCTCTTGATCGAGCGATGGGGACCCGGTATACTCTGTTTACTTGGTGCTGGTTTCACTGATAATTTGTATCACAACTACAACCCGAGAGCTGCGGTATGTCCATGTACTGACTGAGATTCAGACTGTTGCAGATATCAGATGCTATCTTTCGCCAATTCGTCAACGTTGTCGACCACTCTGAAAGTGATAAGATTCGGACAGGGGCCATCTCGGCAGCTTCTGCCTTTGGACCTGTTTGTGGATGATGCTGTTACCACTCCTCGTCTGCAGATCGAGGATTTTGCTGGAGAAGTGCTTGAATTAATTCCTCATACGTCTTCAGACATGCGAACCCTCTTGCGACTGCGAGTCTTGGTGCTCAAGAGCGAGATATTCTAGTAGATTAGATATTACAACGCTGAAGGGTCGAATCTACAACGATCGAGTCTTATGCGCACATGAGAGATATTCGTGCGTGAAGATGGGAGCGCTAATTGATCGTACGGCTAGTTAGCTTCTAAACACAATTTTGACAAATCTCATAATCCAAACGACAAGTCGATATTCCGCTTGACATACCGACATCTCCCATCAGTCAGACCGCTTTTTGGACTGAGAAAGCATTCGAGTGATCGCGATGCTGGTTGAGTATCGCATCGCCAAAATCGGCATCTCGACTCGAACAGATCGCTGCACTTCGAGCACGGGGTATCGGTAAGATCTTCCCCAGCTTGTTGTGTCTGGTGATCAATCTGCGGGAAAAAGTTCTGTTCTGGAGGGTCTGACAGGCCTTCCTTTCCCGCGCCAGGATGGGCTTTGCACAAGATTTGCCACTGAGATTTTGCTCCACCACGACGGCTGTGAGGAGACAAAGATTGAAGCATCGCTGATACCAGGGAGTGGACGGGACCAGGAATCTTCACAGGTTCTGACGGCATACAGCCGGACTCTCAGAAGTTTAGCTGACCTACCAGATGTCATTTCAGATGCTGGAGAGCTCATGGGTGTGCAAGGTTACAACCGGTGCGTCTCTTCCCGAAGACTTGCTGAAGATCAGGATTTCTGGACCTGTAGGACTGCACCTCTTGATCGTTGACCTGCCGGGTACCATTTTGGTCCCGAACGAAGAACAAACTGGAGATGATGTTGAAGCAGTTCACCGTCTGGTGGACCAGTATCTGGAGAACCCAAGGACAATTATCTTGGCGGTTGTGCAAGCCGGCAACGACATCGCAAACCAGAGTATCGTCAGAACATCGCGCAAAATCGACGTTGACGGCGAAAGAACAGTCGGTGTAATCACGAAGCCGGATTTGGTCAATGAAGGGTCGGAGAAGCAGATTGCCCTTCTGGCGAAGAATCAGGACACGTCCAAGCTGAAGCTTGGGTACTTCCTTCTGAAGAACCCCTCTCCATTCGAGCTCGAATCTCAAGTCGACTCACAGAGTAGAGAATCCTGGGAACATTCGTTCTTCCAGACATCACCTTGGAGAGAGCGAAATCTGGACAAAGACCGTACCGGTATTAGCGCCCTACGGCACTTCCTGCAGAAGCTCCTCGACCGCCACATAGAACACGAATTCCCAAGAGTCCGAGAGAGATCGAGACCAACCCCTCCCCCTCCCCCAATGTAGAAAGTGGCTCGAGACACTTGTCTTATGTGAGACTACAGCAGCCCTTGTGTGGCAGGTTAATGTTAGTGGCGCAATATTCTCGAGTACGATAAGTCGAGAGAGAAGTGGAAGGCGCCGGTAGTGGGAAATGCGAGCTGAGTATAGTTTGAGACGACGTTTCAGGACCCTGTAGACTGGGGAAGAGGTCAATCAACTGGAACCGCGACCATCATCGACACGCCGGTCAGCATTGGTGGTGTCATGCCGTTGGCATGCTAGTGATGTTGGTGTTGTTGGTGTCATTGTGTTGGTGTGTTGGTTCGTTGTCGTGTTGTCGTGTCGTCGTGTCGTCGTGTTGTCGTGTTGGTGGTGTCGCTACGCGCGCCGCGACCATAGCTGAAGTTGATTTCTTGGTTTGAGGATCGTGCGGCTTCCGCTCCACCGCTCAGTCAGGATCTTGAGCTGCATCTTGGATACTTGCTCACGTATACTCTCCGATTTTGTAACAACCAGGGACTGTGTCATTTCAATGCCTGAATCCATCTAGGCTTGTGTTCGTGCGAAAGGCTGGTACACGCAATATTGACAGTTTTCCGACGAGCCTAATTTGTGGACATAGATATCGCGGTCATTTGAGGTACAGATCGGTCAAATTTGTATGGCATCTCCATTCTTGTTTTATCCTTCGCGATCAATTGGACATGTAGGGGTGGGAGGAGGGAAAGCCGCGGAGACGCTCGTCTCGCAAAACTTTTCATACCCTACGATATCAGCCTGAGGAAGCATAGATTGAAGCAGCAAAACAATGCAGCGTTATTATTAGGTCACTGCAAGAGACTGATTAATACGGGAAGCGTACTGTCAAATTCTATGCATTGGAGGAGTATGGGCAAAGGGTAGCTAGCAACAATGACTGAACGAACCGCCAAGCTGAATAGCATACATGTCTCAGTAAGGGCATATGAAGGTGCTCGCTGTCCCTATGACTGCTGTGTCAATGTCCATAGTTGAGAGTAGCTTCCTTCTGCGGGCAACAGTCGTGGTCCTGGCTCACCAGATTTAGTGTTAAGTGAGGACCTCTACTCGCCCACCCTTTCTATCTTAGCAAGAGATTGCCGTGCCCTCTCATGTGTTACAACCACGGAGGCTCCGGATTATAGGTAGACACGATATATGAAACTTCTCAAAATACACAAGTCTGAACACCAGTACACAAGATACACTAATGAACGGCAGAGCGGATGTACTCAGCAAAACATAGTCATATCGAACACACGGAAGCCATTTGACCCGGTATCTTGTCCAATGATCAACATCATGGAAGCTGGTCAAGAGGTTGCAGGCAAACTTGGACCTACATAAAACACACGACAGTATCGTATGGCTTCACGACTTGCTCGCGTAGTTTCGACTTGCGACTCGACTTGAATGTTTCGCGACTGACGCCACCTCCATCTTATCGTCTGTGGTGTAGAACGCGATGGCCCTGCCGTACGATGACGTCGACTTCTCGCGGTGCGACGGAGCTTTCGCAGGACCATCTGGCAGTTTCCGAGATCTTGTATAGGTTCCCAGGTGTTCTCTGAATGCGGGTAGCCCTTCCATTTGATAAGATATCGCTGACCGCATCGTTTCAGTATTTCCTCGACACCCAATTCGTCTTGTTCTTCTTCAGAGTGTAGAGAGAAAGAGAGGAAGAAAAGTGAAGAGGAGGAGATAGAGAGAAAGAGAGACGGGACGGAACGGTTGTGCTGATGTGTCTGCGCGTGCAGAAAACATTATAGAGAGAGTAGGACCGTCCTTTCGCTCACCTGATCAACCACGACTGTGCATGCACCACCAGCAGATTTACCACACCTTTGGAAGTGCCGAGATGATAGTTGTTGTAATCAAAGCCGTAGACTGCATCAACGTAACCTCCCTGCAATCACGTCAGTCCAACCGCGTCTTGATCGCACCTATCTTTTTGTTCGCTTGATTCGGTGGAGTGTCAATGATTTTGTGAAGCTGTAGGTTTGGAGAGAGAAGTCAAAGTCGCGCGGCAATCAAGTCTATAGGTCGCTTCAGCATGTGGTTCCAAACGTCAAGGCGCATTGACTGCGAGTGGAAGCTCGAAGCGTCGACGACAGCTGACTCTTGTCGTTCATTGCTAATACCCCGATACAGACAGTTCTACCAGTAAGGAGTGTGTAGCGACTTCAGTATGCCCAGGAGCGGTCTCCGACATAAGACAGCCTTGATTGGATCGGGATTCTCGAACCCCAAATCAGAATTCCGAGCTCCATGTGTGCGTGTACGATGTATTCCACATGGACTGCCTGGTACGGAGTGTGTCAGTGAAACTTGGACATTGAGATTGGAGATTAAAGAAAGTGTTACCGAAGCACATAGTGACAACGTTGCACCTGGTTCCGGTACTAGAGCAGTAGGGAACGGATTCACAGTAACCGGTGCAAACATGCTGGTAGTTGGGGTTGGGGATGGTTTCCGTGCCAAAGCAGTGAGTCTTGCAATCCTTCATGACTTAACGTTCGTTAGCCACCAGAGGTCTCGCTCACTTTAGAGGTAGAATCCATCAATACTCGTGAGAGGAGGGTATCTGCCAACGTCGCCGTTAACGCAAGGAGGGACACCGTTAGGGAAGACGACAGCTGCCATAGTCTTGGCGGCGAGGCCAAGCGTGATGCCAGAGAGGACAACGTGGAAGAATGTGATCTGCTTCATCTTGGATGCGCGAGAGTGAACAAGGTAGTTGATTCAAAAACTGGCGCGGGTCAGGAACCCGTGAGCCGTCTGCGTCCTGGATTGTGAATACCTAGTGGTTGTAAGGTGTTGTGATTTGGGAGCTAGTGCGCGTTAGAAACCCGTGAGGCGCCTGGGTCTTATATCTTGGATACCTCGCGCTTTTGAGGTGTTGTTAGTAGTAAATGACCCGGTTCAGGGACGCTGACTGCCATGGAAACCTGGCGAGTGGTCAATGGATTCTTTGCGCTAGTACATCTTCACCACCTACCATTACTGTCCAGGTTTCACAAGACAAATTTGGTAACGAAGCTGATTGGCAAGACCCCTTGCACGAATAATGTGATTAAGATCTTCGATATTTTTGCAAAGCATGATATAAACACATCGACACTGCTCTGACTTGCCGCTATCTTACCTTTGCATGAAGCAATGACCACCCTCACGCTTCGGAGCCATTCCAGATCGTGAAGATGAGGATCTCAATACTACACAGATTTGATCAAGGGATAGTGTCGTCGCAGATATCGCGGGTACCTTGCTGGTTCGTGAAAGAGGCAAACTAATCTAGGGGATTGTTCTCATACGACGGTGTAATTTGAACTGAGCGAGCAGCACCAGACCTATTTCCCATTCTGGAAGAATAATGAAGTCGCAAACAAGATGAGAACCCGTAATGCAAGACTGCCCGGGTTCAGTAGGACATCGATCTCTGGCCCAAACGGCATCCACAAAACCTCGAGTTGGTGAAGCATGCGTTGAAGGATCATGGTTAGTGCTAGGTTCAAGCGCCGGAGTGCCCGAGCATGTTGACACTCCCTAGCGTGATGTTGTTGCTAGACCTTCTGATTGAATCTCGAGCCAAACCTGACGAATCAACTTGTCAATTCATTCGCAGCGACCAAACCTCGACAACAAGAGCTCTCCGCAGTTGAGCTCCAGGGGCTTGGTTACGGAAACATACCTTCGATTCAAGAGATCGCAAATGCTCAAGACCCAGTGTTGGCCACTGCCGTCTAGGAGGCGATGCAGGCACGTGGCTCTATCTTCTACCAGCCCACTACATGCAACGGAGCTGCCGCACATCATGGAGACAGCTTTCATCTGGACTACCAAGGTCCCGTTGGTGGCCTTTCTCATACTTTTCACCATCCACTTGCAGGACGGACGGGCACAAGACAGTACTGCGGTAACGTTTACGGAGGATCAGATCGCGCATAGAACCGAAGGGTAGGCTCATACCCCGTTTTTGGTGTTGTGGGTAGTTGACCGCTGCCAGATCCCAGGTTCATTGTCGCTGTTTTTATGCACCGCAAGAAAGATAATTAGCATAGATTGGAATCGAGTGCATCATGGCCACATGCTCATCTTGAAGCTTACCTCCGCATTCTCATAACCATCACTATTGATTGTGCACTCGCTTAGCAAAGCTTGAAATCGTTCACAAGTCGCTTAGCCCTCGCTTCAGCGCTGACTTTGCATACGGAACGCCTGAACTAGCGAAGTGTGGTCTGAGTCAGCCTCGTGCAGTGCATACGGCTGAAGGTGAGGCTCCCAAGCATTGTGCGGGACGCCGCATCTGTGTCCCGTCGTTAAGTCGCTTCGTCATAGGGTAATTATTTTCGCGTCGCGTTCATCTTTTTGTGCATCGGTCACGTATGTAGCGTTGATCTTGTATAGACCCGTGATGCAGTAGAGCTTGTTAGCTGCATACAGGCTCACAGGTATTGGTCACCTGTCGAGTGTCTGCAGGCTTGAACCTTGAATCACGACCACTTAATGCAGGAATGACTAGGACAGCGGCCTCTTGCGGTCTGGATAAGCAGATCGCCCTCCTCCCAGCGACTGCGGCGGGTAGGGGATAGGGCAGGTCTGGATTCAGGGTGCTTACGGACACTTGCAGGTCATGACAAGACCGTCAACTCAGCTTCATTCAGCCATGACTCTGCACTCATCGCGTCAGCTCCAGAGGACAGGACTATCAAAAAATGGTAAAAATACAGTGGCATGTGCTTACAGACACTGATGGATCATGAGGCTGGCATCGACTCGGCTGTATTTAGCAACGACTCAGCACTCCTTGCTTTGGCATCGAAAGACAGGGTGATCAAGATATGGGATCCGAGCAGCGACATATGCTTACGGACGCTCGGAGACTACCTCGATCGGATAAGCTCAATAGTGTTCAGCTATGACTTGGCGCTTGTCGCATCATTATTCTTCGATAAGACTGTCAAGATATGGCTGACAAGCATCGGTCAATGTATCTACTCGATACAAGCCGATATCTGGGATCTTCCTTCACTGCGAGTGGTTGATCTGGCCCATGTCGTTACCGAGAACACCTTTACCGATGTAACTAAGACAGGAATGCACTACTGGTTCCAATCTGTCGAGTCTAATCATGTCGAATACTCATGTATAGAGCGAAGCTCAAATAACACGTGGATCACGAATAATGGCGAGCATGCTGTCTGGTTGCCGATCGAGTACAGACCCGGATCAAATAATCGAGACCGGTGGACTGTCTCTGGGAAATCCATAGCTGTTGCAATCAACAGTGGCAGTATCTGGATATGTCAGTTCCATGACAAGCGTGACTAATGATCAATTCGATCGGGGATCACCTCACCTTCATGATTGATTGTTTAATCTCAGTACACGTTTTTCGAGCTGGGGTCTTTCTTGAATATTCCTAGCGCTTCCCGGCATAGTGTGGGTTGCGTAAGTGTTTCCAAGTCCTGCAATGGCTGCGTGGACGTAAGCATTGCCTAAACGGTGGATTTGATCCTTGAGTCTGATCGGCTGTAGTTCTGTGGGTATAGGGATAACTATCTCAATGGCATACATGTGTGCCAACGGCAGCATGATAGTTATCATAGCTTCCGGGCGAATCACCTTGCAGAAGTCAAAGAGAACGAAAGCTACAAGACGAAAACTGTTGGTAAAACCTACAAAGCCGGGTAGAGACTCCCGGTTATTTTTGTTGAAAGCGGTGTATCAGTCTGTCGCTGGATGGTACACACAAAGTAGTGCGCGACATCCTGTTTTCTTTCTGAGTTGCTTCGACTTGGTATGGTCCAGTCATCTACTCCAACGCTTTTCTCGCGCAAGATTCGATAGACGATCTGAGCACGTCGCAAATCTGTATAATCAAGAAAGAGTACACATGTCGATAAGCGCATCAGCGCACTCATCCTGCACCACTGCATGCCGGGTCACGATGGTGACGGTGCTTTGTGATCGCGCTATGCGCTCCTAAATCAGCTCGAGCCAGAGCAAGCTGATTCCTAGCGAGATATGGTGCAAACGGTAATCCCGTAGCAATGTATGCAAGACAAATTTCGTGGTCGATACAACGCAACACCAGACTTAAACGTTTGGACTCTCGGCCGAGTGAGTAGTATCCGAGGTGTTGCCGAAAGCCAAGTATCTCCCGTTGCAATCGGTCTTTCATCGTCACAACCAACCCTTCGACCTCGACATCTCGACTCACATCTAATTACACACTTCCGTCGCAATATTACTTTCGCATCGATTCTTCAGAGCTCCATCAGCCGACACGGTCGATTCGCGACGTGCGCCTCGAACACCCCAGCTCGTCTGTCGCCGCTGACGCCCGACCGTGGACGCGCCGTCTTTGCTCGTTACAGGAGTCCAGCCTCGGACACGTCGCTGCAGCTTCATCAGAGGCTTTGGTGATCGCATCCACGTTGTTCTCTTGCTCAAGCTTGCTCGGCCCCCGACTTGTGCAGACACTACGTGGCAGCACGTCTGGTGGTATTTGCAGCTCCGCACGTCACGGGAACCACACTCGAGTCAAGGCTGCTCTGCCGCAAAGCCTGGGTGGGTGGGTTCGCATGTTTCGCTGCAACATCGCGGGAATAGTATCTTTGTTTTTCTGGCTGCAAGAAGTGCTAACTCCTGTCCAGGCTACACACAATTAGCGCGACTTCAACCATGGCTACCCGTGCGGAGATGGACCATCTGGCTTCGAAACTCTCAACGCTCGACACCTTTTCATGGGTTGTGAGGGGGCTCCCTGTCGTCGCACTCATGCGAGAAGAAGGTCCACATGTCGCCGAAACGCTAGGTCAGCCACTTGACAAGAATGGAGCTGGACACGTCTTACGCCTCTGGATTGGTGTGGACCGGACCTCGATGGACCTGTTTATAACATTGACCATACGCATCAGGGTCTCACAAAAGCGACTGAGACCTGGCGCGGGCCGTCTTATGTATCTCGTGATCCCGGCAGAGCATCTCCTCCTGCAAAGTGCCTTGGTCGATTATGGTGACAACCTTCCTCTAGGTATCTTTGACATGCCCACTGATCTCGCAACCGGAAACTACAAGCTCACGCAAATGTCGTTCGATGTTCTTCCAGTCGAGAGCAGGGTGATAATGCCGGAGTATGAATTCAGGACGACACCACCCGCGCAATCGTTAGCAATGCTCCGCACATTGAAACGCCTTTCTACTTCACATCACTTTGATCTTTACGCGAATCCTAATGAGGACTTTGACCGTGGTATTAGAGACGCCTGTGACATGCTTTCAAGTAATCAGGGTCGACGGGTCAAGACTCCTACTGTTGACCTCAAAGCTCTGTATCCCGGTAATCGACCTGGTGGTATCAATCTCTGGTCCAATCAAGGTTTACCCGAAGACGAACCCTCTACTGTCGAGAAATACGATGCGACCACGTCCTCCGCACTTGGGCCGCCAACTGCTTCTGTTGTTCAGCTGCCTCCGTACGAGCCGCCTTTCACCAATCCTCCAACCACGTTTGATCAAGAGGGAACTGCTATCCATCCTGCACCCGAAGACATCAGATCTGGGTCTGTTGCAGCACAACCCTCACTGGAACACCATGGTTTCTTTTCGCCTCTGCCTCCCTCGTCTCCACTAGTAGCTCAATCTTCGCTTTCTTGCGGCTATTCTGCGACCTTTTTGTCAGGCATGTTCACACCAGTTGATACGACCGCAGATCCACCCGTGTATACCATCAAGGCATTTCCAGACTTCTTGCCTGCGACAGCAAAGCATCCTGAAGCTTCGGAACACAGAGTCCGACGACAGGCGAGCGTAAGCTTCGACGTTGAGGTGTCTGCATCTTCACCAGTGATCGCCACACCCAGGTGTACGCCTGGCGCAACCGGTTCTCCAGTGCGAGTCACAGATTCACTCAAGCGCAACCGTAGTTTACGATGTTCACGCACTGATGTGGGTGACAGCGAAGACTCACCATCTAACAAAATATTCGTCGCCGACCGCACCCTGAGTCGTCGAATACATTCTTTGCAAAAGCTGTTTGGATCTGACATTGTGCTCGTCTCCCCCACTGTGGTAGACAGTGCTCCACCATCCCTTGAACAGACCACAATCAGTGAGGAAGATGCTGATAGAGAGACGGAGGAAAGAAAGGCTGCTCCCATGACAGAATGGCTTACAGAAGCCTGGAAGTACTGTCCAGACGCATACCGCCTTTTCAATGTTGAGCTTTCGTGGTTCGGGTCTGCTTTGGCTTGTGGCGCTGACAGGAGGGTCATAGCTGATTGTCATCTCAGCTGCACCCTTGCTCTCATTCGACATTGTACAAGGATAGCGATTGTAGCATCCCCTGATGCCACAGGGTTGACGGATGGAAATCTTGTCAGAGATGCTGATCTTTCCGCCTTGCTCACATGGCTCTGCGAATTACATCTAGGAGCTGACATGAAGTTGTTCCCTGCTCTGCTAGATTTATCACTTCTTGGACAAAGGGTGTTGAGTACATGTCCTAGAGCCGTAGAGCTTGACGCCCTAAAGCGTCAACACACCCGACAGAAAGCAGTGATCGTAAGTCGCGCTTATCTTCGTTTTGGCCAGCAGCCAGATCGTGATGGTCATGAGATGGTTGCAAGAATCAGTGCGTAATAGTGCCAGCCTTTTCTCACTGACTCGTCTTTTGCAAAGCATGTGTATACTTCATACGGCTTTCCTCTTTCTTTTACTATTTTTTCTGGATCGGCTCTTTTTCACTCATTTCGCTGTTATGATGGTAATATACAGCTTAGCTTTTTGATATATTGGCATGCTTGTACAATGATATGGTCCTTTATTAGCATGCTTCTCAAGGAGTATAGACCCACTGAACGTCCATTGCCAGATGGTTGCAGCAAGCCAATGCGAGGTTGGTTCCTCGGCAACCACAGTGTTCGCCACAGTCCCATATCAACGATAGCGACTTTGCTTGGCTGCAATATGATTTATTGAAGCTTGATAATTACTTCATCATTCTGGGAAATGAAATCATGCTTTACTTCGAGACTTGTTGAAGCAAGAGCCCTGCAAACATCAGTTGCTTGAAAGCTAGCAGCGAAATTTCCCGACAACGACCAGGTTCGCTACGGCCGCATTTAACCAATAGCGACTCGATCTATTTTGTGTCGCGCTTGACAGAGAACTTTTCGCGGCGGGACCGGATCCACGACAGCGACGGCGACAGCGAGATCATTAGTGTCAATGTGCAATTACCTCACTCTATCGATTTAGCAGACTGAACCTCATTGTTTCTCGAGCGAGCTGCCACTAGGTAGTTTTCCACTTCCAACTCAACCTTCAGACTTTATGGCAGTAGGTCACATGAAGCGTGCATAGAGACTGAGGTCCATATACGTCGGTGCTATGAATGAATAAGCTTCGGACGGCGTACATACCGAGGATGAGGTAGCCACGATGCTTAGAGGACAGTTCCCTGTGGGTGCAATGCTGCGGAAATACTATCCTGTGACTCAGGTCACCGGAACATCAAAGAGTGTGTGCCATTCCAAGCAATCGTGAAGGCAGCCAGTATGCCAGATACTCTTCCTTTCTTTTGCCCCCTGCAACAGGCAAGTATACAGAGTTCTTTGTTCAAGTTGCTCGCCTATGGCTGTTCATCCACACTCATTAGCACATTCTGTTGGGAAAGTGGAACACATCAATGTTCGTGAGCCTCGAGTCTTGTCAGATTCATTGCTCACCTTGAGCTACAATTGAGGCAATCCTGCCAGACCTTGACCTCGTACTTTGCACTTGCCTAGACATATCATCTTTATGCGGTTTGGCACACCAGGGCTCAGCGACAAACTGGAATTCTTCTTTTTTTTCTCGGTTTTCCGCCCAAATGACGATACTGAGTGCGTTTGACGCACCATCGTCGCAGATACTAGTACGAGATCCCTCTCTACAGTTAAGCCTAGCATCACCCTTTTCGACCTCGTTGTTCGCTCATAGTAACAAATGCTCTTTTCGAAAAGATTTTTGCGCTGTGTTTTGTGGGCATACCCTGTTCTGTGATTCATGTAGAACATATCTTCAACGCTGGTTCTTGTGGGTCGTTATTGGCTTATCGAACGGCCAAATGGCTTCCAGTTCCTGAATCGTCATGTCCGAATCCGGTTGAGAGACAGCTTCCAACAAAGTCATAAATGCATCTGTGTGGTTTTCTTGTGTCTCATCCCAGAGCTCGCTCTGTATCCAGCCATCGTTTGTGGTCTGTAATTGTTCCACTAAGCTCTCTCTCAGTTCTAGTGCTTGGAGGAACAGCTGATGAACCTTTTCATGATCCTGAAGCACCTTTCCTGATGGTGGAGTATATGGACATGGACTTGGCAAACCAAGCGCCTCCCACCGGGTCGAAAGGTTGATGAGTTCATCTCTGAGCACGGTGATACCGTCCACCCAAGTTCGATGGCAATATCTCAACAATCTCAACAAGTCGTCGTCGATATT
>SWBJ01000570.1:0-21937 GCA_024195555.1 Aureobasidium sp. EXF-12298
CGTACCTGTAAATAGCTCAGTAGCTAGATAGTTTTCCCGGCATAGCCCGCAGGGCCAAATGGAGTATGATTCAAAAAAAAAAAAAAAAAAAAAAAAAAACCTACCAATGACAGGGTCGTACAGCCTGCTCTGTTGTTCTCCGCACCTTGGCATAACAGAGCACCTTGCGTGAACGCGCTATATGCTCTGTCCTGCTCCGCTGCTCTGCTCTACAGAGCACAACAGAGCATACAGAGCAACGTGCATACACTCATTATCTATCAAGTATACAGGTAGGCAGGAACTCAGTAGGAGGTCCTGCGTTCAACTCAAATAGTTATTCCAACAGTCCCTTTGGTTTACACGACACAACACACTACTTGCTTCACTTGCTTGACACTCCTCTTCACGAGTACAAATCCCGTGACTAGTTATTCTTTCCAGGAATAGTTGGCCATAACAATTATATAGGTTAATACTGCTAGAAATCTAGCATTAACTAATAAGCAACTACCTTAAGCTATACCGCTTAATATCGGAGTAACGAGAGCTATATAACGTGCTAAATCCGATGTACAATGGTTAATTAGCTAGAATTAAGAGCTTAGAGCTATTAAGTTTAAAGACGGGGGTAGCAAATTCTTACGACTTCTGCACTAAAGAATATCTTGGCGCCAAATCTCTTTAAATCTCGGTGATATCGGCTCCTATACATACAGCTAGAGAGGTAGACTACGAAGCCGACAACTTTATCTTTAGATAGTGCGAGGCTATTAGGTGGTCGGCGTGGACGTGGGTCTCTAGGAGGCGTTAGACATTTAAAGAACGTTGCTTAACTAATGATAAAATTGAGCGTGCAGAATGCGTCAAGATCTTGTTAGTAGCCGAGTCGTAATCTAGGACTAGATTAATAATTATGGACTGCTTCGTATGTTTATCTTTAACGATGTATTGCTAAGTTCCCGTGACTGGCTCATAGAAATTGTGTATGAGCGGCTCCACAGTCGCTGTTTTGGGATGGTATAGGCGCTGCCTTAAGGCAGACTTGATTAAAGCTTTATGCGAAGACATTAGGATGTTTCGTAGAGCGGAGTCTAATAGTAAGCGGGACATCGGGGTGAAGATATCGATGGAAGTTTCTTATCACAGTCCTTAGACACGGCAGTGTATATGCGGGCTCTCCCCCCGTACACGTTAGCGTCAATAATTTGTCGGCGGCCTTCGCCACGTTCGGGGTTATCTGTGCAGGATTGCCAAGAACACACCGGTGTACCGTCTCGTAGCCGCGACAATTCTCCCGGCCAACCCATTGCATGCACCTTGTGACAAGGAACATGCTATCTTCTCGTGAGTCGGCAAGCTGTGAGTTTTGCATTCCAATTGCTTGCACTCCTATGCACACCACCTATCAAACGTTGCTGACAGTATTGATATCGTTTTCAGTTGCTTTAGTAGCTCAAACACACGTGTAGCCAATCTGTCACGTGAGTTTGACGATCAAGCATCTTCTTTCCAACTTGACAGGGACAAGAAAGTCAGATGCGTGCGCAAGCAAAACAGGTTGGCAGAGATCCCTGACTTTTCTGACAGCGATTACATCAATATAAGATCCTAAGATGAATAACGCCCTTGGCAGTGCCATATATCCATGGCTGTGTATCACAAAACATGCATGAAGCTGTTTTTGGTAACGAAGAGAAAAGGGGCAACCCAGAAACTCAGATCTTCCACCGATGATGAGGTAACGTATTTCGGTGTTTGATTTGCTAACGAATTTACGGCTTGAAGACAAGATTGGAAGCGAATTGAGCAGCTCTGCGTGGAATATCTTCCTGCAATATAGTGTGGACCTCTTGAAACTGAACATAAGTCTTCTGCACGAAAACGGCGAGCGTGACCAAGGATACTTGTCACATCAGGTGCTGGTATGCTTAAGAGTGTCGCCACGCTCGTCGACGGCTGCAGGACCGTCCAAGAATTCCCCCTCGTGAAGTTTATCATCGTACTGACCACATGTGACCTGTGGGACTTGCTTGGAGATATCCTGGTGAAGCAGGTGATGGCACTGCTTTTGCTCCTCCACGCTTAGTTACGGAATTGGACATTGGCGTGTAGGTGTAGCATAGTCGTGCCCAATCCAGAGTCTATAATGGTTTGACAAGTCAAGGAGCCTGCGTGCAGAATGATAGAGCTCTTTAGCGTTGCCACTCGGGTAGCCACTAGCTTACCGTTGGGCGAGAAGGCCACTACAGTAACTCCCCGTGTACAAACTCCGAGAGTGCTAGGTGCTTGGCCAGATGCTGCGCCCCGTAGCCTGACTGTCTTAACATCCGATGCAGAGGCCACGAAGTTGCCGTCAGATGGGAAAAGCCACAGCAAGGACCCCATTTTGATGACCTTCGAAGATTTGCACACATCTGTTCCACCTGTCGGTTACGGCAGAACTAATGCTTATCCATCCTGGGATGTAAGTGGAGTACTCTTGTCGCACAATGCGTCTCTAGGACAGAAAAATATTGCTAACACGTATACCTGACACACGGCAATGAAGCTGTGAGATCGGCTCGATGACAAGAACCTTCCATTGGTCCTGCCGGGCTTTTGCTGACAATATTTGGATGGTCAGACACAGCTTTACTGATACTAGTCTATAAAGCTTGCGCCCTATCCACGATGAGATGCCTCGAAGCGGCTAGCTGTCTCGCAATAGTAGTAAGGAATAGCTGGGCATTACCAACATCTCTACCACCACGAAAGAAGAAAAAGCTGGCTCCTCGGTGTCCGCTATCGTGAAGTTCCCGAGCTATGTCGCGCGCAATGGTCGGCTTGCCGTTACCAGCTATGCTACTGAGCCGGGAGACGCATTTTTCGTCTTTGACATTGTGTACCCATGCTCTTGTCTCTGCCAACACCTCGACGCGGGTGTCACTGGGGCGCAGCGGGTTAAACTGTTTTCCGGAAGAGTTGGAGGCGGCTTGTTCAGCGAAGGGAAGGTAATCAAGCGGGTTGGAGTCACTGTCATGGTTATATCCACCTGAGCAAGCGCCTGCTCTGTTCTGTAACAGTTCCTATCATGTGGTAAGAGCAAGCTTTGCCTGCCAAGACAATCGTGCTCTGTCCTCCTCACACGTTCGTAACAGATCAATGCGTAAGATGGCTCAAAGCTGGGGCTAGCTTAAAGCCACCTACGTCAGCTTAATGCGATTGTTGTACATAGTCGCTTGAAAATCAGGAGCTCATTTCATGCTAAACCATTTCGTCATGGACATATAGATAAGAGCTCCATTTCCAAGAGCAAACATTCTCTCTTTCCCATTCTGCAGAATTCGAGAAGTAGGGTTCATCGCAATCTTCTTTATTCTCAGCTTTAATTGGCATTCAGATCTCGGTTCCACTTCTCAGATTTATTCACAATCATGCCTGACCTTGGATTTAGTCCACTCAATCGCGAGCCCCCAGTAACTGAACTGGTGTCATCATTTCTTACAACAAAAAACGCTTACGACCGCAACCATGGAGGTATACCAGAAATCGATGCCTCAAAACACCATGTCCGGGTAGATGGAGCAGTGAAGAATATATTGGACCTTTCAATGTCTGATTTGGAAGCCTTGCCTCAACATACTGTTGTCTCTGCGCTTCAATGTGCTGGCATCAGAAGACATACAATGCGCACAGCCATCAAGGAAGTCCAAGGTATTGATTGGTTTGATGGAGCTGTCATGAATTGCAAATGGCGAGGACCGAGACTCAAAGACATCTTGGAAAAGGCGCAGGTCATTCTCTCAAAGGAAGAGAAGGGTCATGTAGCATTTGCAAGCCATGCGCAGCCCTGCCAGGAAGATGAATGGTATGGAGCTTCGATAGATCTTGCAAGAGCACTTGAAGAAGACAAGGACGTCATTTTGGCACTCGAGGTGAGATTTTGTTGATCACGAACTATGATACATGGAGATAGCTGACTCTCGCACAGATGAATGGAGAGCCACTTACCAAAGAGCATGGGTTCCCTGTTCGAGTGATAGTTCCCGGCATTGCTGGCGCCCGAAGCGTCAAGTGGCTAGACCGGATTACCGTGCAAACGGTCGAGAGCTCCAACTACTATCAACAACACGATTACAAGATTCTCCCGCTAGAAGCGGTAGACAGCGAATCTGCCGAGAAGTTTTGGGATACGACACCAGCACTGCAGACGATGCCGGTCAATAGTGCCATTGCCATACCAGAACCTGGATCGAAGGTGGAAAGGTCAGCAGAAGGTATGGTAACAGTGAAAGGGTTTGCTTTGCCCGGTGGTGATGGCGGAGCGGTAGTCAAAGTCGAAGTATCCGGAGACGAGGGGAAGACATGGCTTGAGGCAGAAATTGAGCATGATGCAGATGAAAGTAAGTGGTCATGGAGGTTATGGAAGGCAGTTGTCAAGGTGGAGGCAGGCAAAAATACACGTATTCTCAGCAGGGCTACAGACCAGTCTGGGGGCACACAGCCGGAACGTTCGCAATGGAACCTGAGAGGTGTAGCGTACAATGGGTATGGAGAGACGACAGAGCTCGAGATCGTGTAGAAGGACAGTATACAAGAACGAAAACAAATAACAATGTCGAAGTTGGTTCCATGAAGCGTGGAGGAAACCAAGACGGGATGGCTATTGTGGACGTGAACAAGTCGACCAAATCAACAGTTGCATGCTAGGATTGCGACCCAGACCCTTAATACGTCAATCTCTCATCGATCTAATCATAAGAAAGACTCTGATCGCGCCCCCATCGAATCGTCGTAAAATAGGACTCGCAGTCCATCGATCATCCCGCGAGCTCCGTAGCAGACAGCTCAACCACCACAACCACAACAACCGCCATGGTTCCCTCAAAAGATGTCGAGCCCCAGCAGCATGAGTTCAGCTTGCTATCCATGACCGTCACCCGCTCAAGCTGACTGAACATGTACAGGCTCTATCTTCTCCATTGGACGTGCCGCTTTACCCATCCACCACCGCCTAGCATCTACTAATGTCCACCCAATCCCGTCGGTCTCTTCGAGAACATGATTGGTGGCCCTTGTCAGTCGAGCTCAGCCCCGGTTCGATGGAGACCATCTACGATGGTATTCAGCGCCCTCTCAAGGGTATCTCGGCTGTGTCCAACAGCATTCCCTAAAAACGTGGTATCGGCGTGTTCGTTCTGGACCGTGCAGGAAAATGAAAGTTCAAGCCTGCTGTTTACAAGGTTAACGACCACATCACTGGTGGTGACATTCTCGGTTTCTTTTGGGAGAATTCGCTGCTCAGCAATCACAAGGACCTCCTTCCTTCCAGAGCTCACAGCACCGTCACCCGCATCGCCGCGGCTGGAAGCTACACCGTTGATGGAAAGATCCTCGAGGGCGAGTTCGAGCGCAAGGAGACCGGGTACAGCATAATGCAAGAGTGGCCCACCCGTGTCACTCGTCCCGTCAACGACAAGTTTGGTTCCGACTCATCCTTCATTGTCGGTCAGCGTATCCTTGATGTCTTCTTCCCTAGTGTCCAGGGTGGTGCTGTCTGCATTTCTGGTGCTTTCGGTTGTGGCAAGACTGTTATTTCCCAGTCCATCTCCAATTTCTCCAGTTCTGACACTATCGTCTACGCTGGATGTGTACGTGCGACCCGAAGAAAAATACCACGCTTTGTTCTGGTGTCTGGTCTGCTTCCAGCCGCGACTGGAAAATATTG
Source organism: Aureobasidium sp. EXF-12298 (assembly GCA_024195555.1). Lineage (NCBI taxonomy): Eukaryota > Fungi > Ascomycota > Dothideomycetes > Dothideales > Saccotheciaceae > Aureobasidium > Aureobasidium sp. EXF-12298. The sequence goes on from SWBJ01000570.1 coordinate 5,690, forward strand.
GATCCGGCCATTAAGCAGAGTTGTGCCGTTTCTCCTGAACCATACTTTTGGAAATTATGCTAACTTTTTCTGTGTTTAGTGTGGACGCAGTAACGAGATGGCCGAACTCTTGGTTCACTTCCCCGAGCTAATCATCGACGTCGACGGCAAGAAAGAGCCTATCATGAAGCGTACGACTCTTATCGCCAACACCTCCAACAAACCCGTCGCCCCTCGTGAGGACCCTCTGCACCAGTATCGCCCTCGCCGGGTACTTCCATGACCCGGGTAAGGACGATGCCATTGTGGCTAATTCTTCTCCTCGTCGGGCTAAGGCTCTTCGTGAGACATCTGGTCGTCTCGGAGAGATGCTTGCTGACTAAGGGTTTCCTGCTTACCTCGGTGCCAAGCTCGCCTCTCTCCACGAGCCTGCTGGCTGCGTTACTGCTCTTAACAGCCCTGATGACCGCAAGGGTAGTGTTCCATTGTCGGTGCCGTTTCTCCTCCTAGTGATGATTTCTTAGACCCTGTTACTAGTTCTACTCTCGGGATTGTACAGGTCTTTTAGGGGCTCGACAAGAAGCTTGCCCAACGTAAGCATTTCCCTTCGAGCAATACCTCGCTCTTTTACTATAAACACATCAGTTCGCTAGAGGAGTACTACTCGAAAAGAAGAAACCGGGGAGTCCCTCGTCTGCACGATCGCAACAAGGAACTCTTAACCACTGCCGGGAATCTCGAACAAGTCGTGCAACTATTTAGAAAGTCTGTCTTTAGTGATGGTGACAAGAGCACTCTTAATGTCGCAACCCTGCTTAAGGAGAACTTCCTACAACAAAACGGTTACAGTGACCATGATCAGTTTTTTCCTCTATTGAAGATTTTCTGGATGATGCAGAACATGATGAGCTTCCACGACGAGGCTTAGAAGGCTATCTTCCAAGGACGTGCCTAAGGCAAAGTTAGAGAGGCTACCGGTGAGATCCGGAGCGAACTCAGGAGCATGAAGGTCGAGTTTCTGGATGATGGTGAGGAGAAGGTTGTCAAGATGGTGGACTATAATATTCGTCTATTCAAAAATCTTGTTATAATAACATCTATTTCCCCGCATCCGTGCTGTCCATAGCTCCGCATACGAGGTTCATGGTCATCTTCCTTTGATACTTATCGGACAATTTCACTCTTTGGACGTACCATTATCTCCATCGTTAAACTGGGTGCGATGTCGCAATCCTCGCCTCTTACCACCTGCGGGTGTTTTAATCTGCAGGTTTAGCTCCAGGTAGACTTCCATCATCCGTCTATACATCCATACCTGCTGATGAAGATGATCCGTAGGACCGTTCGCAGGCTCTTAATAGCTAACTAGGGCGACTCTGTCCCGCGTATCGACCGTGCAGTCCTAAAGGGCCCGTACTTCCAGTCCACCACCTCCAGCCCATAGCTGTAAACCTGAAATCCTCCCTCTAAGTTCTGTCTCTCATCCCAACATCGATATCCCAACTGACCCTTTCCGACCTGGTATCCTCGAGAACTCAGGTCTCCAACCTGAGATTGTGCTTTCGAAACTGAATCCGCGATTGATTGTTGCGCGTATGACTAGCTTTCGCAGGGACGGAAAGTATACAGCTATGGCTGGGCATGATACCAGTTACCCAGCCGTTTCTGGCGTACTTCCTCAACTGGGTCGCAAAGACTCCACTCCACATCCTCCCACGAACCTTCTTCAAGACCTTGGAGGCGGAGGATTGGTATGTTTTGTGGCGATTGTGATGACAATGTTGCAGAGGCAGGAGAGCGGATTGAGAGAGGTTGCAGAGCCGCATGTGGTTGATGAGGCTGCGCATCTGGGCATTATGCTGCGATTTGCGGGAAAAAATCCTATGTGGGATCGACCGCGAAATTGGAATCCATTGAGTGGTGGGTGTCCTTATTACGACACTCATGAGTGCAAAGATGGGAGGTATATGGCTGTATGAGTTGATTTCCTCATCATCTTTGCAAAGGATTTGTCATTGATGTGCATAGCAGAGCTCTGGAATCACAGTTCTTCGCCCAACTACTCGAAGGTCTTGAAATCAAGACATCTGAATGCCGAACCTAGGAAAGATCGTAAGACACAGTCAGCTTTGTGAGACCTCCCCACAAAGATGTTCTGCCAGCTTCGCGACGCCTCTTCACAAGATGTTTCAAGTCCAGAGATTGGTCTGAGTGAGCAAAAGTTTTTGATCACACGAATGCCTGTGGCACACCCTTACTAACACAGGACCAGCTCGAAGATAGCGGGTACGATCAACGACCCATCGTGACTTTGAAAGATTCTCCTGGCAAGGCTATTATAGAAGGCGAAGCAGACACGAGACCTGTGTATGAGGGGCAAGGTATCGGAATCAAGGGCAACTATTGTCAGAGCAAAGGTCAAGCACCAGGTGTTGGTGGTGAAGAGATAATGGATCGTCAATTTTATCCGCGGGCGCTTTGCCTTCGACAAGATCACTCGGATCATTTTACCAACCAGATACTGCTCAAGCATATCAAACAGCTCTTGCTTCTTATGTGTTGTGAATATGTTCCAGTATAGTTTGATGTTGCCACCCAATGCTTCGTGGATTACCTCGCCGCCAGGATGATTTGGGACGCAATCAGTGATGTTGTAAACACTGGTTCCGTAATACATCCAGTACGAGTCTGTAGTCGAGTTGTGTTGAGCTATTTCATGAAGTCTAAAGAGCCTTGCTGAAGGCTCAGACTCCGCTAGAGCTTTTCTTTGGGACAATTTCGTGAAGACCAGTGTAGAAACACCTATCATAGCTACACTTACAATCCAAGCTTGCTATTTGAGCACGGCGTGGAGGTGCCGCGAGAGTCTCGGTATTAACTTGATGGCTGGCCCAAGTGCTCTTCTGAACATGGCAGGACTTGCAGGCAACATTCCTGAATGAGTGGTCGATTTCAGTGCATGCATGTCGGAAGGGAGTCCTCCAGTTGCCCATTATGAGATGGAAGAAATAGCAAGGAATGGTGATGAACAGGCCTTTCTCAGCCATTCGAGAGACGATGGTGTACAAGACAAAATGATGCCCACAGACTGTCCTGGATCGAAGAGAAAGACAGAGAGATCTCGGCAATTAATGGAAGTTCGGCGATCTTTACCCTTCAACCTCGACCAGGGGTTCAAAGCCGGCTGCTCCACTATCATGTTATTCTCGCGTGCAAAATTCGATGTACAAGCTGGTCAGTGGGGTTGCCACCAGCACCAAATTTACCACATTTCCACCTTATTATTACCTATATAGACATCAGTCAGGCCAACTACTGCTAGCTGTATATATCAAACTGTGCGTAGCAGGTAGCGTCGTCGATTGTAGGCTTCATACCCTTGACCCGAGCGGTTTCTGACCTTGTATATAGCTCTCAACTACCTTACCAATATGAAGCTCTCAGATCACGATATGAAGCTCTCAGATCACGATAAGAAGCTTATCGAGGCCATGTTTATCGACGACTGCACTGTTCCAAATGTCCAGAAAGTCTTCCCACAAGCTCATCGATCTTCGCTTAGCCTATTGAAGCGCAACTTTGACTGCTTTGGCACTGTATGGGAACCCAATAACGCAAAGAAGACTCGAGGTCGACATAGCAAGATCAAGCCATATATGCATGAATGGCTTATCGACTTGCTCGCCTTTAGGAACGACCTTTGGCAGGAGGAATTGGTGTTCGAATTGTGGTGTCAGTTTGATATAACAGTTGATAGATCGACGATAAGTCGCCTTCTCAAAAACGCCAGTCTCAGCAACAAGGTCAATACTCGAATAGCAAGCCGAAGGGACCCTGTTCAGCAAGGGGTCTATCAGGAGCATCTAGCAGAGCTTATGCGCGAGGGTATTGCGGGTGGTGCTGTTGACGATCCGGTCGATATGCTCCTGTATTTGGACGAGTCAGCAGCAAGCGAGAAGGTGCTATTCAGACGACGGTCGTGGTCTCAAATTGGTGATCCAGCATATACAAGGTCTGAGCTAGTGTCTAAAACACGTTGCTCAGTCCTGCCGGCCCTCGATATCGATCGCTATCTGACAGGTTCAACCCTTGTAGTAGAGGGTGCAGTAACCCAGGAGATCTTTGAACACTGGCTGGAAACAGCGATCTTACCTCGCTGCGAACCGTTCCCCGGTAGAAGGTCGATAGTTATCATGGATAACTGCTCAACTCACCACTCAGAGAAGGCAAGTATCCGACGGGCACCACTTCGACTAGATTTTGACCCAAATCCAGATCAGAACCATGTGTCAGCAAGCAGGTGTCTACCTGCTGTACCTGCCACCTTATTCGCCTCATCTGAACCACATAGAACAGTCATTCCATCTCTTGAAGCAGTGGTTACGTCGATGGAGGGACCTTGCGCCGAGGCAATCGGATTTCCAGACCCTGGGTGAGGAGTATAAGCTAGCGTGGAAGAATCACCTAGAGGAGGCTTCATACGCTGCACTCAAGGATAAGGACATACGAGGCATGTTTAGACATGCTAAGATACCTTGTTAGAGTGGGCCGTCGCTAGTCTGAGTTTGCTGTTCGTCGTCGGGATCGCTTTCTAGGTCTTTATCATCAGTACTCTCATTTGCATCATCCATGTCATCGCTCGATATTTCCACCCGATCTGGAGAACCAAATTTTGGTGCGGTACCACCAAATTTTGGTTGTTGGAACGGGTCCAGTCGGTTGGTTCTGTGACATGAAATAAATTTCGAGAGATGCTCATGTATCAGCACCCGTAGACCAAATTGAGGCACTACCTTCTCGAGAGAGCTGTCAGTGGCCTTGAATAGCATGGATATCGTCCAGAAGTCGGCATCAAGTGCTGCCATCGCTCGGTCGAGGCCTGCCTGCCAGGACTCTGGGCGAGTACCTTGGACAGCAGCCTTGACTGAGTCCCAAAAGGCGACCCAGCCATCACCACTGTCTAGCTCTGATGGTACAGGACTGTTTGACTTCTGCCGAGGTGTTTAAGGGGTCTCAGTTGATTGAGATGGTAGTGGTTGCTGAGCTCCAACGTAAAAGACTTGGGACACCGATGAAGAAGCTTAAATTGGCGTACTTTTGGCCTTCTTCTTAGCTGCTTGTCGTTCAGCATACTCAGCTTCGTTCTTAGCATCTTCGAGACTAATAAGTCGTCGAATAGACATCGGTGGATGGCGTACATCGCCTCCCTCGGATTGCATGACCTCACGCCACTTTGCAGCCATGTTATATGTGATCTTGTAGTGTCGTCCTTTGTGGAGCCAGCGAGCGAGACCAAGGCGTGCTCTAACCTTGCAGGTCATCGGTGTAGGACATGACCAGTGGGCAATGATGTCGTTCCAAAAGCTGCCACGCTCTTCCTAGTATTTGGAGGTAGAAAGGAGGGAGCGTTTAGTGCGTCTACCAGTTCGAGAAGTTGATGAAGCCTCTGGCTTAGCAGCTAGCTCTGGCTCTGGTGGTTGCAAGCCTGCCGGAGTCCAAACCGAGTCGATAGTAATGCTAAAGTCCTTGTGCCCATCAGAGGCATTGAGACATACAAGGTCGATAACTTGGCTCCATGGCTGAGCTCGGCCATGCTCGAGAGTAATACTGCTGGTTTCCTTCGGGCCACGAGTAGCTCGAGCTGAGCTAATAAGTGCTCGAATCTTATAGGGCATTTGGTTAGTAATGTTATTAGACCGACAGAGGACATTAATTGGCTGGTCCATCAACTTTATGACCTCTATCCAGCTGGTGTTAGTGTCAAACACGAGGGTATCGTCATTTGACACAATTTGGTGGTTCCATCGGGTCACGAAATGCAGCTTGAACCTAATCGGCGCTGGCGGCAGCGATATGGCAGGTTCGACAGGGTTTTTTTGTATATTTCGCATTCCCGTGGCCCTAATAGAGGTCTTTTATCGCTTGTCCTTTGATTTGGAAGTAATCGGTTGGGTGGTGGTTGATCGGATAGGAGGTGAGTGTTGGACTCTAGATTTTGGTGCGGACGGCTTCGTGGGTGGCTTCGGTCGCGCAGGTGACTGTTTTGCAACCACCTTCCCAATATTTAATGCTCTGGTTTTGCCTAACGTGTTCGCAGCATCGGAAAGTGGTTTCCTGCCAGCGGATACCTTTTTTAAAGGTGGTTGTGGTGGTTGGGTGGCTGGTTTGCGTTTCTCCGATACCCACAATGGGGTCGACAATTCGGCTTCTAACAACTCCCCAAGGCGCTGAGGAGCCACACCACGCGTGGATCGACGTGGTATTCGGGGGACTTGTTCTTCAACCTCTTCTTGCCAGTGTATGCGCCTGCTATTGCGTGATTTTCTCAGTGTAGTGTGGTTGGAGGAGTAGGTGGATATAAGCTCGGAATCAGCGTCGTTCGCTGGCGCGTCTTGGGAGACAGTATTGGCCGCCACAGAGGTATCAGATGGATCCAACGCGTTGAGAAGGGTATGTGCAGCACTAGAAGTTGACATATTGACCATTACAATGATATAATATAATGTGGTTGTAGTGTAGTTGTATAAATTAGCTATGTTTACATAACTTCTAGAGCTTGGGTGGCCACTGCGCGAGCGCTTTGTACATCGAATTTCGCACGCGAGAATATAGAATTGTAGGGTGGGACTGGCTCGGAACATGCGGAAACGCTACTATGTCTGGGTTGGATTTTGCGATTCGCTATTGAGCGAGGCCTCACCTGCCCAGACAGCGAAAAGAAACGGCTCAATACTACGAGTCGTGAACGACCTGCATCAATTCGTTCACGAGAACAGGTATTCAAGAAGGCAAGAATTTGCTGGGAGCACTTGCGTTCTACCCAATCAGCTATCCGTGAAGTCTCTCTAGTTTGCACCATCATCGCATTTCTTGCCTGACACGCTTGACACTCTTCACAAGTACAGATCCCGTGACCGGAGCTTTGCCCGAGATAGTCAGCCAAGATATGCCGAGCGGCAGTATATGTGCTCCAGACCGTTGCGCTTGTTCGGGGAGAACAGGCGATCTAGAGTTGCCGATGAAGTCGGCGCACATGGATGAATCCCCATGATTGTTTGGATTCGGGGACATTGCAAAAGCACCCCACGGCTTACTAATGCGCACGCCTTCCTCTACCTTTTATAGGTTCCACCAGATTATGTCTGTGTCTGGTATCTGGACAATCAGGAATCGATCTTGCAAACCTCGCAACACCTCGAAGACCAACCAAGCGATCAAGAAGTCAATTTCGATTCACAATTCCTAACCAGCAAAAGAATATCAATCGAACATACATAGACATCATGCTATTTGAGTCGATGGCCACTCTTGTCACTGGCACTGCTTTTTAGCGGCAGGATCCCTAAGCCGTCATTGGTTTTCCCTGCTTTTCCCAATTGGGTTTTCACGGGTTTTTCATCAATCACAGGTGTCTACTGGTTTGGTCGGACGGAGGTGTACTACGTGATGACTAGCTGGAATAGACAATAAGGTCGTCATTACTAAACTTGGCGGATATATATAACAAGACAACGCAGACGGAAATACTAGCGATAGCTCATGCCTCCACCAGGGCGAATAGCTTAAGGATATCAAATCAAATCAAATCAAATCAAATCAAACCCCGAGCTATAATCCATATAGTCTTGAGGCATGCAATACTTTCTCCCCAAGATCCACGACCAGGTAGGCAGTAGTTGAATGGCAAATTGCGGGTATGATCGCAGATGTCATATATCTGTTACTAAACGATCGCTAGCGACGATGCATTGCGCTCTGAGATCATATCAGTATGGATATTTACATACGGCGAGTGGATCTATTGACTTTAGTCTTGTCGCCGTGAACATGGTCCGCTCCCACATTCTCATTTCAGAAAGGTCAATTTGCCAATCTCTTCACGACCGAGCTGAACACCACTCTGCTGGAGGTAACGCTGGACATCGTCAAGGGCGTATGTCCAATTCGAGTCTGCGTATATCTTGCCCTTGAAGGCCAACACGACTTCACCATTGACAATAATCCGAAGACGTCTTTGATGATCTTTGGTCAAACAAACTTCCAAACCTACATGTCCTAAGTAGGGAGCAATCTTTCCGACGTTCCACTTGCGCTCAATATCCATGTGGGTTGTTGATGGCGGTCGTGATCCGTCATGATATAAGCCTAGCGCAATTACAAGATATAACACCTCTTCCCGATGCGTGAAGCCGGTCCAAAGGGGGAGGTTTTCTCCAGAGCGTCCAGCCAGAAGTTCTTGAAGAAGTTCGATTGTTCTTTCGAGCCACGGTAACGCGTAAACACCCGGTCGTGGCATACCATAGCCCTCGGAGTGATAATACTTGATGTCTCGCGTATACTCGAATCCTAGCCAGTCTTCGGACGTAAAGAGTTTGGAGAATGGCGATTTATCTTCCAGTACCAAGTCGTAGCAGCATATGAGTTGCATGGCATATATGTCATGTGGTGTGAGTTTAAAGTCACCGATCGCGTACTCCGCCAGTCTATCGATTATGGGCACGGTGTATTGAGACTTGAACTCATCAGCGGCAGTTTGGCCGGCATTTTGGTCAATCTCTTCGAATTGTTTGTGCCAACACAGATTTTCGCAGCTTCTGGTACCTTCCCCAGCATCAATCTTCTGGACCCGACTTTGGGGGCTGCTGCAAGATGCTAAAGTCGACCAAGCTTCTGATATCAATTAGCCACAAGATCTTCGTCCGTTTGCACATTTGGCGGACCTTCGAATCCCTGTCCGAATGCTTGAGCAGACTCCTGACACCTCGCTGCCGAGTCCGTCCAGATGTCCAGACCTCTAAGAGAATTACCCGCGAGCAATGTGTCGGCATATCGCTTGCTAAGAGTTTTGCCCATCTTGTGACACTGTCGTATGCCCTGTTCAGATATTCGACCGATGTCTCTTTCTTGAACTCGGCATGAGTAATCCTGCAAAAAGGCAAGCTCTCCACGGGTGTATTCTTTGCCGCTCTTCTTCAAGCGCTTAAGCTTGTCGAGAAACGGAACAATCCCAGTGTGAAAGTCGTGTCCATTGACGTGGATGATTCCGTGCCGGAATAGATACACAGCACCTTTGACGTCAAGTCCAGGCGGTCGTGTTGGTTGGGTTTGAAACTTGGAGTATGGTGATATGGCTGCAATATGCTCGGTAACGACAAAGCTCATTGCTCCAGATCCTGTCTGAGGTCCCGCTAGAATGATATTTTTGACTTCCTGTGATTTGATCCGTTGTCTGAATGCTGAACAAGGCATTGTGATGCTGATGTCTGTGAGCAAGCTGAAGAGCGACCGTAAGCTCCGCATTTCGAGCCAAGGATCATCCTGGTATTTTCTTGGCGTGATGGGGCCGAAACGTCCGATACCATCAGTTAGCGTCAAACTGATGGCGTCAAGGTCTAGTGCTATGACGTATGTACTCTACTGTTAGACAACAGCTTGTGCCTCTTTTGATGCACTAGAGCGTGTTAGCAGCTAGTGTCAGACACCTTAACACCACGGAATTCTGCGCTCTGAGTGGCTAGTCGATCCCTCAAGGTGTACAGTACAGTGTTGACATCATGGTGTTAAGGTCGTACAGTTAGTAGATCTTACTCGATGCAGCTAGCTTAGCAATAGCTCGATTAGCGTACTAGATAGCAAGCGCAAGAGCTCTAAGTCTAAGCTCTGAGAGCGCAGCGTAGCTAACTGTATACCACGTTGTTAATATGAATAATTGGAGTAGTCAGAGCTCGTACTTACCACCAAGTCAATGAAGCTTGCCGAGCCAGTTGACTACGCAGTCGCTACCGTCGATAGGATCATTTCTTGATCAAATTGTAAAAAAGGCGTCTTGCTGTCTTTTCTACGTCGCCCTAATTCTTTTGCCAGCCGTTTAGCACAACATCGGTCCTGGCATTGTTATCCCTCGGGTCGCTAGGCGTGCATGTTATCTACAAGTTGCCACGCTTACCGCGAAAACTCCCTTGGCATAAATAGGAAGCATAAGGCCAAGCAATCGTGGAGGCGAATGGCTAAGGTGGCTGGCTCGAGGACACTCCGATGAGATTTGAAGCTTGACGACATCCTAGAATTCTGTCAGGGCTATCCAAATCCTCTGCGATGATGCCATTCTCGAATACAGCGATGTTGTCCCGGAAGCTGCAGAGTTTGCTTCTGTTACCGCGCTGAACCACAATGTTGTGCCATCTGCTTTCCGAGTACTTGCGTCTCCTAGACCGTGTATGTTGGTTCCGGCGAAGCCAATAGCCACGAACTCACTTGCTCCTCTATCGCATCTTCTTAGAATCAAGATTGTGCAAGACAAGACCCACATTAGACGACGAATGGGTTCCAATAGAATTCGTCGAGTGATTGGAAACCAATCCCAATCATGGTGTCTTGAACAAGGAAGAGAAGAAAAGCGCTTGTATTTCTTGTACATCGACAAGCACAGACTGTCGTAAGGCACAGTGTGAATGACTTGGCTCAGACACCACTTTTATCTCACATCGGTGCTTTCATTCAAGTATACGAAAATGAGGGCATATCCAGCTTGGGCAGCAAGAAAACCCCGCGAAGCGATTAAAGTATCATATAAGTCTAGTGACTAAAACATGCAGTTAGTTACTCGATTCCTTGAATACGATGCTATCCATCTAAGCGACGCCATGATTGTATGTTTGGACTAAAGACTCTTTGATAGCTTTGACAAGCGCAAGAACTTTTTCTTCTTGCAGTCGCCAGCACATGACCTGAAGTCCTACGGGAAATTTTTGACTACGATCGACAGAGACTAGTATCATTCTGTTAGTCTTGAGCTTGCGTGGAGCGTGACGAACATGACTGACACTCATCTGACTCAATGTCAAACACAGATCCTCGACCTGTGACTGGGAAAGTGCAAGACGGAAGGTCCAGCGCGTTGGCCACCGCCGTGTATCCTGTTCGGGTTGGTAAGCGCGGTGACGAAAAGTGATGACGTTCTCTATTCTCACCAAAGTATCGATCCGTCCCTTCCTGCGTAACAGCATGCGGCGATACGGGTAATATGACTCCATCTACTGCTCGACCAGAGACTGTCTCAGCACCCTTGGATAACCAATATTGCAAGTAAGAACGCTTGTATTGTTGGATGTCCTCGCAAAGTTTCCAGAAATCTTCAGTTGGCAGTGAGCCTGAGTCCGCTTGCTGATACCATTCCTTGAGTTGATCAACTGGTGGCTCTCCGCTAGCATCGATTGCGATGCGAATACATTTGGCAGAGGTCGAGCCAAATATTTGGAACTGGATAGATGCCACATTATCGTATGTTCGTGGCAGATCAGGAGAGACAAACTTACAAGAGTTTCAGTGGCAATCTTGTGTGATGGCGGCTTCCACTCAACAATCTGTGCACGGTTAAGCAGATTCCTCCACATGCCACCTGAAGACAGGGGAAGAGTGTCAACTTACCTCGTGACCGCAAAGTTTCAAAGATTGTTCCAAGGTCGCAAGAGCCTGCTTTGTTGGAAGATCGGGAATCAAATGGCCGTCGTCCTTCATCAGCGCGAATACTAGGCTGCCATTCATAAGCGTCGCACGCTGACGCACGGCATCGAGTTTCTCCTGCCGCCAGGGTATCTCGAGAACGTCACAATTCGATAACCACGGAGCAGATTCTAGCAGCAGCTGGATGCAATGTTGAATAGACTGAGGATCTCGAGAGATCAGACCAATTGAGCCGGAGCCGACAGGTAATCCTGGTAGCTGTTCATTCATCAACGTATGCCTCACACACCAAATTGGCTTTCTGATACGTACTACACTTTCGATACCATCGGATGGTAGCCTTCCCTCGGAAAGTTTCATCCCATACAGTCCACAAAATGCAGCGGGGATGCGAGTTGATCCAGCTGTTCGCGATCAGCAATCGCAGACAAAGAGAGAGACGTCCATTTTGTCTTGCCCATATCGGTGGTCAGGCCTAATGGCGAGCCCCTGAGTGCAATTAAAGTGCCTTCACCTGTTGGTGTTGTCAGAGCTACCTGTCAATGGACAGCATTCATGGACATACCACCACACGCCCCTCCAGCAGAAGAAATCCTGTTGTAAGGATTGATCGTTGAGCCAACAATATTATTCGTGGTCTCACCAAGCTGGAAATCATTAGCTGACATTGCGACGGGCAAAAATTGTGCACACTACCATCATGCTCATGGGAACGTTGGTCTTGCAAAACACTACAGCACCAAGATGTCGCAGCTTTTGCACTATGGTGCCCTCGTCCTCTTTCTTCTTAGGAGATCCGAGCCAACTGATAAAACCACATGCACTCTCAAGACCTGCGATGTTGTATCGATCCATGACACTTATGGGTAGTCCATGTAACGGTCCCGATACACGACCGTGGAGTCGCCAATAAGCATCCAAGTTCCTCGCGTGCTCGCGAGCACTCACGAAATTGATCTCGCTCAAACAATTAGCCTAGCAGCCTCTCTGTCAGTAATTGCCGGCCCAATCAATATCTAGACAGCTCGCTCTCACCAGCTGATGTGCTACTGCTGCTCGATGGCAAAAGGCAGACATGACTTCAAACGATGTCATTTCGCCTGTCGCAATCGAGGTCAGGATGAGCGCCACTCCGCTTTCTGTGATCAGTCTCTCGTTGTGACTGAGTTCAGTCGAGACAAGGACCGAGACGTCAGGACACGTCGCGGCAGCGGCGATTCGAGATGCGGGCAGTCGCCATTCCGGGGGTATTAGACTCTGCAGAGCTTCTCTCTTGCGATGCGAAATCTCAGTCCAAGACATCAAGGAATTTCGTTTGTGTGATGATGCACAGGCGGTACGTTGTCAGAAGATACAAAAGACTCGTTCAGAAGCAGTCCTAGGGAGCTTGGACGTTTCGTCACCCGGCCCCTGTTTTACTGCGCTTACGCCAAGCATGAGATTCACAAAGCGCCTACGATATCGACAAGGAGAATACTCACGAGGAAAGGTTCTAGTGTAAGTGTCCAGATTGGCACGATCCATGGCCGTTTTGTCGCTATAGAGTCCGCATCTGATATCAGTTGCCCAAAATATGCTCACGACTTCTTAGATACACTACTCGTCCAGTCATTCTGCGCTTCCGTCAAATTTTGCATGCAGGAGCAGAAAAGCCTATGGTCCATTTCACTGTGCCCATGATTACCACCAGAAGACAAAGTGACATGCCGACACTCCCAATACCATAACGATAGGCATGGCTTCTGCGCAGACCCTTGAGCTCCAACACCCAGGTGCTTACAGTAGTTAAGCAGCCACAAAACCCATCCTGAATACCCTGCAAGACTGCACATCCAACCAGACCCCCACCCACACTCCTGCTACTACTGGGCAGCGTTATATGCTGTAGGGCATAGCACATCCCTAGCACAAGGGTTCCCATCGTGTTTGCCATGAATGTACCCAGTGGAAAACTCTTGTTTTTTCCGTTCAGCCATAATGATAGCCAAAACCGAACGAAGCATCCTGCGGGCGCAAATACCAGAGCGAACAATACCTGACTTCGCCAAGTCTCTTTCGAGCTGTTAGAACGATCGGGTGGGAGAACCGCCATGATGATGGCTCCGATCCAGGCGCCCCAGCCAAAGACGATGGCAAGACCGTCTAGATGTTTCTCCAGATCGATGCTCGATGCAGAGTCGGCGAACGGATGCAAGAATGTAGCCATGTGCGCTCCACAAGAGAGCGCGCCAAGACTGACTGTGATTTCCACAATCAGCACGCCGAGTACAGCCATGACGCTATATCCATCCGAGCGTACTCTTGGAACCGATGTCACGGTCATTGACGAGATTGATGCGGTGTTGAGATCGTTTGACAAAGCAAGGAAAACATCCCGGATGAATGACGAGAAAGAGGTAAAGGACCCGCAGAACCCGACCGTCACGCCGACATAGGCAGGAATCGTTGCCTTCGCGGCCATGAATGATTCAGTGATGCCTTGTTGATCTGAGCCCATTGACTTCTTCTTCTCTCTCAGCGCACCTCTAGACTCGCGTGGTGTATTTGCACTCGCCCAGTGCTTTCGGAACAACAGCCTGTCTTCTCGAATGAACCCCATCACGAAGCTGCCTCCAACATTTGCCCACAGCTCCGTGTTAGGAATTGGCGCCCCCGGGTATCGCGTAAGTCCTTGCAATCCCAACCTGGCAAGTAAACCGAGTATCGAAAACAGGACCAGATACGACCAAACGGTGAATCTGACAAACCGCTCCGAAGCAATCACTTTTTCTCCGGCGAGACTCTCCGCAATGCTTTGCTCCGACCCAGTTGGTATGTCTGTCCCCGATGATTGACCATTGGAATTTTCGTATTCTTCCTTCTCCCGCTCATCCTCCAGATTGCTGTGTCTGTAGTTTCGGTCCTCTTCTGGATTTTGATCTGGAGCTGGGTCGGCGAGCTCGTCCAAGTTTTCGTAACCGGCGTCTCGTTGATGGGTCGTTTGGCTGGTCCGAGCCTCGTTCGCAGTGTCGCTGGAGTCGTCAGGATTTTGCACAGGTTCTGGCGCCGAGATTTCATCGAGATTCGAATACATGTCGACTTTGCTGGCTTGTGTAGACTGTCGCACAGCAGATCAAGGAAGGACAAGACTTGAGAATTATTCATCCTTGAGCAATACCTTAGTTGAAGTATGGCAACCCCTAATTTACCGATGTCAGCCGTGAACATCACGGCAGCCGCCTGAGCCGAAGCAAGAGAAGGCTTGCTACAGATGCCTCCGTCAAAGCCGAGTGTCTCCTTGACAGATCCTACGTCATATCGATAAACGCATGCAGGACTGACAAATCATCACCACTCATGAAACATGTTCTCAAGCTAGATTCGAACCTCATGCGATGATTATGGAAGGAGAAACTATTATGTCGGCGTTGGAAAATAACATCCTGAGCTTTCAATCCTCGTGTCTTGGTGCGCTCTGCTTTTCGCGAAGTTACCTGAAGTTGAATGGTTTCGGGAGTGTATATTTGCGACAAATTGTATTCCTTGGTTTGTGGATAACATTATCCTCCATGTTAACCCGCTTCCCATAGAGCGCGAGCTGGACGATTCAGAGTTCCCTCGTGCACATATTGACTAAGAAGACTGTAATTATTTGTCTCTATCCTCGAGAAATCGTCGTCTGTAAAGAGACGCCTCGTCTCGGTTCTGTACTGGGGAGGGAGCTGAAATCTCGGTAAGACCAGACTGCGAGTCTGGTTCGGCAGACGATGGGTCATGCTTGTTACTTTCAGTAAATTCTAATCAAGAAAGTCAGGTTAGATACTGACTTTGACACCACTGCTGATTTTCCTCATAAGTCTTGTGAAGAAAGACGAGAATCCACACGGCATGATGAAGGGGCGCAGTGGACTAAGAGATGCTGGTAGTCCCGTGGGCGAAGTATTGATGAGGATTTTGTTTGCGACACGCAGAATGCCAGTGCGGTTTGTAACAACCTCGCAAGCATGTAAAGGCAACACAATGAAGTACAGCAGGTTGTCCATAGGCCGGACAAGTATGAATGCACAGTGACGGCCAGATCAGCGTGGACGGAAAGCGCGGAAACGCTAGTGAGTCTGATAAGCCTAGGACATTCCCGGACTTCGACCTGACCAGTACACTTTTTCTAAAGTAGTGAGAACCTCGATGACGCTCAATTCCGCAACCCCGGACTTGTTGCGCTAAAGTGTTTGTCTTTACACACATGAATCACGCTTGATCGTTGCCCAATCCTCTAACACGCCGCGGGCCTGGGCGGCTCTCCTGATCCATGGAGAAGACGTGCAGACAGCGCTCGACTTGTGTCCCAGTCGATCGTTTCCATGAGCACGTCCATGTTCTGGCACTGGAAGTAAAGCTCCTCGATGGACGGCGGCAGCATCGTGTCGTCCTCAGGCTCGATCGAATTCAACATCATTTCTGGATTCTCATTCGCATCCCCGATGGTGAATTGTAGCGGGTTTGGACACTCTCTTATAAACCCTGCAGATAGTTGAGATGGCTCAACAGAGTCGTTAGGCCGCGGCGCAATCATCTGCTCGTAGGGGACACTGGTTTCAAAGGTGGTTCCCAACTCTTCCTCCAAAGGATCAATGCAGCGATCTGGATATGTCGGATCAGAATAAGATGTGGAGTCGTTGGTCAACGGCAATTCGGTTGAGTTAGGAAGACGAGATATCGTGCTTTGCATATGCGAGACAGTTGACTGATCGGTACGCCTTCGCTTGTTGCTAGAGACATGTTGATCGAGGTTCTTTGATGGAGGCACAGGATCCTTGACTTGACAAA
>SWBJ01000571.1:0-21694 GCA_024195555.1 Aureobasidium sp. EXF-12298
TCGCAATTCTAACACTCCTGCTCCAGCATGGGACACCAAAGGTCGCCTCGAAGACATGGAGACCCTCTACTCCCAACTCAAGTCGCAACTCGATTCCGCTGCCACCGAGAAGACTGGCATGGAGGAGGGCATATCCATATACAAAGCACGCGGTACGCCTCAAAATCCTCTCGCCCTTTCCACTAGCTAATCTCATGCTGTACAGTATCCGAGATGGAGCAAGTCCGCCTGCAACTCTCAGCCGCCAACCAAAGCTTGACCACCGAACTCACCGAGACCAAAGTGAAATTGTCCTCAGCAAACCTACAACTCGACGACATGAAGCGATCACACTCTTTCGAGATTGATCATCTGCGAAGGAAGAACCGAAACGAAATCGAGGATGTCAAAGATGACCATCGCAAAGAGCTCGAACGTTTCCAGCGCGAAGCCAAAGATGAACTTGATCGAGTTAGAAAGGATGCCCAGGAAGAAGCCGACAGAGCAAACAAAACACGAAGGGAAGAGCTGGCCGAAAAAGAACGCGAACTCAGGGCGGAGCTTGAGGAAGAGAGGAGCCGCAGGTTGCGCGAAGTTCAGGAGCTTACAACACAATTCAGCGTGCAAAAGCTGACAGCAGACAACGATGTCACGCAAAAAGATCGTGAATTGCAGAGCTTGCGATCCGAATTGAACGAAGTCAAGGCCAACCTGGAGTCATCAAATGCACTAAACACCAACTTGAAGGAGAAGTTGACCGAAGCCTCGACGAGTACTCTCACCCTCGAAACCTCGATGCGCGCCATGAAGGCGAAGATTGACTTCCTCGAGTCCGACAATCAGGCACAATCGAACGCTTTCCAGGACCTTAACCAACAAATGCTGGATGCCCAAGCTGTGGCTACTGAGGCGAAAGAGAAGCTGCGCCAGGAGGAAACTTTGCGAAGAAAATTACACAACCAGGTTCAAGAGCTCAAGGGCAACATTCGTGTATTCTGTCGAGTTCGGCCAACACTCGGCGACGAGGAGACCAAGAAAGCAGAACTCGCATTCCCTGATGCCGACACAGACAGCAAGGAGGTCGTTGTGCAGGGTCCGGATCAAAAGAGTGCCATGGGTACTGTTACCAAGGCCAACAACAATTTCTCCTTCGACAGAGTATTTGGCCCGTCTTCGCAAAATGGCGAGATCTTCGATGAGATTAGCCAGCTCGTTCAGAGCGCGCTCGATGGATACAATGTTTGCATTTTCTGCTATGGCCAAACTGGTTCAGGAAAAACATACACAATGTCCTCAGTCGATGGCATGATTCCAAGCGCCGTAACACAAATTTACGAGACAGCGAAGAGTTTGGAAGACAAGGGTTGGACCTACTCCATGGAGGGCAGTTTTGTTGAAGTATACAACGAGACTGTAAATGACCTCCTTGGAAAAGCTGAGGATTGGAACAACAAAAAGCACGAGATTCGTCAAGATCCGGTCAAACTCAAGACCACAATCACAGACGTAACAACAGTCGACTTGGACTCACCCTCGCGCGTCAATGCTATTTTGGATCAAGCCAATCGCAACAGGCGAGTGGCTGCTACCCAAGCCAACTCGCGCTCGTCACGAAGTCATTCGGTCTTCATTCTCAGGCTCATTGGAGAGAATTCAATGACGGGAGAACGTTCTGAGGGCACCCTCAATCTTGTTGATCTGGCAGGTAGCGAACGTCTTGCCCACAGTCAAGTTTCAGGCGATCGCTTGAAGGAGACACAGAACATCAACAAGAGTTTGAGTTGTCTGGGCGATGTTATTAGTGCTCTAGGGTCAGGCAAGGATGCAAAACACATCCCGTATCGTAACAGCAAAGTGAGTTGGATGCATCAAACACGCTGAGATACCAGACTAACATTCTCACAGTTGACATATCTCTTGCAATACTCGCTGGGCGGAAACAGCAAGACATTGATGTTTGTTATGGTCAGCCCTCTGCAGGCTCATTTGTCTGAGACCTTGACCAGCTTGAAGTTTGCTACCAAGGTACGTTTCCTACTCTGTTCTCATGAAATTCACAACAACTGACCAAACTTCTAGGTGCATAACACTCACATTGGAACCGCGAAGAGGCAAGCGAAGGTCAAGGATTAGAAATCATGAGTATTGAATATGTCCATTTCTTGTTTTTTTTTTTTTTTTGGTTGTCATGATGAGGAAGCAAACATTTCTGGACGAATTGTTTGAGGCGTTCTTTTTGGTGAATCGTATCTGGAGTACCCCCAATGAGCTTAAGATCAAGCAGGAGAAGGGAAGACGTCGATGGTCTTTGGACAGGATAAGTGTGATCTTGTCTAGGAGAAGGACACCACGAGAGATATAGGAATGTAAGCCAGACTTCATTTTCATCCTTCTGCTTGATGTCGGAATCGCCATTGACCAAGCGATGTCGTGTGCTTGCCATGTATCGCGACGTTGGTCGACGCCTGCGGAGCACAAACATCGTGGTGGATGCAAGCGCTGCTTATATCTCAGCATCGCACACATCCTCCTGTCGATTCAGGCTCTCCCGGATTAACATCGTTGATCTGCAGCTATCTCTGCTATTCTCCGTAGCGGGCTAAATCGAAATTTTGTGCGATGTCAAAACAAAGCGCGGATCTGCACCGCTTGGGATTTGAACTTCGGCTCTCCGCGACCCGGGTCAGCATCAAAGCATTGCCTACATTTGTCCTGCTCAACAGTCAAAAAATCACTATGGATCATCGAATTTCCGTCTTTCGTGCTCCTCAACGGTGTCACTGCAGAGCGTTGTGTTTCCACACTGCTTACATCTAGGTCCGAATATATCTTTGCTCAAAGCATCCACTCATCTCCGACCCGCCTTGTTCTTTCTTCTTGAGTGACACAGTATCAAAAAGCCAATTGAGAGTGATATAAGAGACGAACACCATGCTCCGGGTGTCCCTGGACGATCAGCCTGTTACGACCTCTACTTCGTCCTCTGCACCTTCTTCTATCCCGGCTTGGTTAGCATCTTGGATTTCACACGGATTCTAAGATACCGCAACTATGCGTTTCCACTCACTGAAAGAGCTCGATGACTCTGAGGGAAATGTTCGGCTTCACAACGATAAAGATACAGCTGTTATCCTGTACCCTGCGCCTTCGCTTACCGACCCTAATGATCCGCTCCGATGGCCACTATGGAGGAAGCATGTCGCGTTTGGCAGTGTTTGCGCTTTTGCATTCTTATCCAACTATGCTATCGGTGGCCTGGCTCCAGCTTTCTACATCTTGAGTCTGGAGTTTGGAAAGTCGCAACATCAGACCAGCGAGCTGCTTCTCTGGCCTGTCCTTGTATTCGGTGTCTTTGTACGTCGGATGTCACCACGCGTCACCTCAACTTGTGTACTAATCTGCCTATAGAACTTCCTCTGGGTACCTCTGGGGAACTACTATGGCAAACGTCCTATCTTTGTCTTCTGCACTCTTTTGCTCTGTGTTTGCTACATTTGGGGCGCGACTGCACAGAGCTTCGAGAGTCTGCTCTGGTCAAACATCATTGGTGCATTTGGCGGCAGTGCATCTGAGGCTGTGGCTGCGTCGATGGTGAATGATCTTTATTTTTTGCATGAGCGTGCTGGTAAGATGAGTTGGTATGTCAACTCCATCTCGGCTGGCAACACATTGGGTGTAAGTACGAATGCTTGATATGGTGATGCCTGAACTGACTTCATTCTCTCCAGCCTTTGATCTGTGGCTTTGTGGTACAAGGCTTGAGCTGGGTGAGCGACATTCCTTCTATATCAACCCAGCGATCTCAACTGACTGTCTTGTAGCGTTGGCACAAAATCATCGCCGCTATTTTCGTCGGAGTGAACTTCCTTGTCGTGGTCTTCCTGTGTCCTGAAACTCGATACGACCGCGCGGGACATGGGCTGGCTGAACCACTAACACCTTTGAGAACGACCAGCGATGCAAACACACTCGAGAAGACGATCTCGAACCCCGATCAGCCCGTACATCGCTCGTCAGATACCTCAGACACAACACCTTTAGACACCGTCCCCAAGAAGCCTTGGGCTCAGCAACTCAAACTCTGGTCACCATTACCCAAAGACCTCTCTCTGTTTGAACTGTTCTTGCGTCCCTGGCCACTGATCGTGTACCCCGAAGTCATCTTCTCCACTCTGGCAACAGCATTCGCACTTGCTTGGGTAGTAGGCATCAACATCCTCAACTCCTTCGTCCTCCAAGCACCTCCCTACTCCTGGTCTCCTGCCGTGAACGGCCTCATCAATATCCCAGGCTTTCTAGGAAATATATGCGGTGCACTTGTCGGTGGACCTCTGGTTGACTGGTACTCTGACCGGCATGCGAGAAAGAACGGTGGTGTTTTCCATCCTGAGTCGAGGTTGGCGTTGCTTATCTTTCCGGCTGTTATGGTGCCAGCTGGGTGTTTGGCATTTGGGTATGGTGTGCAGAATACACTGCATTGGACTAGTTTGTTCTTTGGATATGGTATGGTTGCGACGGGACTGACGACGATACCTTGCATCACCATGACTTATATCTCGGATTGTGTAAGTCTTGCTTTTATAACCTCTTCTGCTGATTTTGGCTAATTTTCGACCTTACAGTATCTTCCTGTTGCTCCTGATGCGCTGTTGTTGATCAACGGCTTGAAAAATGTTGCGGCGTTTGGTTTCTTGTATGCTATTACGCCTTGGGTGTTCAAAGTTGGATATGCAGAGTGTTTTGGCGAGCAAGCCGCTATTGCTGTGGGAATATTGCTGTTTGCCATTCCTCTGAGTCTGTTTGGAGCCAAAATGCGCCATCGTACTGCACAATGGCGTATCATTCTCTGAGAATACATCAAAGGATATGAAGGGTATCATTCAAAATCAAATATCTATACAGCAAACTTTTTTGTTCTACTTTGACTTTCTTCTAGACATGTGTGCAGCGTGCATCTTTGCAACTTCAGGGATGATCAGAGACTCGATTTCCACAGCAGGTTGTCCCGTTACTGCTTCTGCATCTTGATCAGTGTCACCAGAAGCTAGACCAACATGCTCGACTTTGCCTGAAATGCTAGGTGTGCGTTTACTCCTGGGCACGCGAATCCACTGCTGCCCTCCAGATGTAGAGACAAACACAACCTCCCACTTGCGCGTCGACAGCAAGTTTCCAATAACCAAATGATGCGAGTATTTGTTAAGTGCATACTCTGCCTTTTTGACCAAAATGGCAGGATCGGTTTCGAGCTTGAAACTGACAATCATGCCTTCGGGAGCCCATCCATCAACCAGTGTCTTGAGAAATTTAGGCACTGGTTCGAGTCCAATGACCAATCTCTGGCCTTCGATACGTGCAGCGGGTGTTTTAGTGCCATCAGTGCTGTGTTGGTTTTCCTTGTTGAAGTCCTCTGAAGATTGAATTTTATGCTCCACCATTCTATCGCTGGGGATGAAGAAATCGCTTACTGCAGCTGCGAGGTAGAAAAGTGCGTTTCCACCCAGTGGCTGCATTAAAATAGCGATTTCTCGAAGTTCCCAGAGGTAATCGTTGACGGTGATGAAAGGGATAGAGAGCAATTTCCCTTGCTTTCTGGCGGAGGTGTATTTTCTTAGTACTTCCACCATTTCGTCTTGATATTCTTCTCCCACTACCACTTTACCAGTGTCTTCATCCATGAAGTCCAAGAAACAATTTACATTGTGTGAGTAATGTCTACTATACGGCAGTAGAGAATACTGTCTATGCAAAAAGATAACAGCATAGCCGTGATCCAGGAAATATTCTGCGGAAGTGGCGCCACGGGTGCCAGCGGAGAAATTGTCGACGAAGCGCACCATTTGGTTTTCCAGGGGTACAGTTGTGCCGCCGGAGGTTACGAGGACGACGCGGCGGGAATCAGAGGCATGGCGGGAGATGAATTCGCGGGCGAGGGTGGAGTGTTTTTGGAGGATTTTTGGGCGGGGGTTGGAGGTGAAGTAGTCGTGTTCCATGATTGGTGTTTCCTTTAGTGATGGTCGTTTTGCAGAGTTGTTATATGATATGGAGATGTTTGTTATCCAGGAGATGGAGAATTCGATGTCGTAGGATGGAGATTGTAAGATGCCAGTTGTTGCGACTTTTTGTTTTATCTCCAGTCGTCGGTTTTGATTGTACTGGGTAATCTCGAGACCAGGTGCCGCGTTGACTAATCCAGTGGGCTCAATAGGTTGTCTTGATGTTTTGGTAGGGCTGTAGTAACTTCTATCGTGAATCCAAAGACATCTTTACTGAGGCAGAAGGAATACTAATACATAGAGTGTACGGCACTGCTTCCTGAGGCATGAGGGGAGACCAGATGTCGTTGCCGTACTGTGACGTATTCTTCCGTTTCTCCGCGACAAAAAGACCAACCCTGACCCGTTCCCAATTCGTCGCGATTCTTCTCTCGCGCCCTTTCTCGACGCGACCTCGCTCAACAGAAGGAAGGAAAGAGACTGACTATCCCTCGTATAACCAACCAATCTGAGAGAGCTGCTCAAAAGGTCATTTCCCACTCTGCATGTCGCTGCAAGTCCAGACACCAATGGCACACCGACAAGCTTTGACCAAGCTTCTGTTTACGCGCCTATGAAACTCCCCAGCGAATGGTTTGAAACAGAGGGCGATTCGTGTAACCACGGTGGATTCTCAGCCACTCTTTTTCTGTACCTGCTGCAAGGTATCAGTTGACCATGTGGGAAGCGCAAGGAGACAATAGAACAATGCGGCCACGAAGCACGCACGAGTGTTGGTCTCGTGGGCATCGTCGTCGCATACCGCTTCCGAATTGTCCCAGAGAGGAAAGAGTTGTATTTTGATGTGTTACAATAGCAGAAATACTGGATGTCGCCAGCCGAGGTGTCGAGGAAACAGATCGCCAGAGCCGCATTGGCACTTGTTTCCCGCCATTGAGTCGAACAGACTAGCTGCCATCCTGCGAGCGACCGGCTCGAGGGCCTACCTTGCTGCTAAGTTTGGAAGACCATGGCCCTGCAGGTGTGGCGTCCTTGTCGAGTCTCAGGTAGTGGGCTGTTTCCGTTGTTGCCAAAGGTAACACCTCGAGATATAAACAGTAACCTTCGCCTTCTCTTTTCGTCGCTCCTTCCTTACCGCCTGTCCTCCAAGTTGTCATTCGTTTTGTGACTCTTGTTCCACTCGCTCCCACTGTCACTCGTTGTTGAGAGTTTACTATTGTACAGTGTCTCGCTCTTTCCAAATACCCTATTGTCACCCGACAATACCAATCAGCCGAATCATTGGCCCTTTCGCCCACCGTTACTTTAATAAAGCAGATCTGGCTGTGCCTGGTCTGATCAATCCCAAGCAGCTATGAAGCAATCGATTCTATTGCTCGGCCTTAGCGCTAGCGCAACTCTCGCCAACATCTACTTCCCAAAAGTCCAACCGACATGCGACAGTAAGAATCTAGAATTCAGCGGATGTTTAAAGGGACAATCCTGTCAGCAGGATAACACGTATGTTGCATATCCTTGCTATGGATTTCTCATACTAAAACACATAGATGCACTGCTGTAAAACACACATGGCCAATGTCCTTCCAGGACCACGGTAAAAGAGACATCTTCGACTTGTTTGACCACATCTTCAAGCACAAAGCCACAGCCCCCAAGTACTCACAGGATGGCAAGTGTGGTCCGAACAATGGCAATCTATTGTGTGACCCTAACAGCACAGCATATAAAGGAACATGCTGTTCTTCTTATGGTCAGTCCCCCATACCTCGTTATCCTGCAATTTTCGTCTAACAAGCTGTAGGATGGTGTGGCGATACTCCAGCACATTGTGGAACTGGTTGCTCTTCTGGCTGCACTTCAAGCTCAGCGGTCGTAAAGTCTTCTATCCCGACTTCAACAATTGTCAGAGCTGCACCTTCTGCTTCTGGTGCTGCTCCTCGCGGTGACGGCAGATGTGGTCCTCAATTCAGCAACGCATTGTGTGATCCAAATGGCGCATTTGGTGGCTGTTGCTCGTAAGCAGAATACTGCCATATGACTCTGACTAGTCCAGCTAACATTTCCACCAGATCTTACGGGTACTGCGGCAATACCGATGGTCACTGCCTGACTGCCAATGGATGCATCTCTGGCTGCAAGAGTGCGGCACCAACAAGCGCTGCTCCAACGTCTGCAGCCGTGCCATCGGTCGCGTCTTCCAGAGTCGAATCGGCAGCTCCATCAAGCACGACTGGTGAGCCGGTCATTTCGGCAGCGCCTTCCTCGGCTGGTAGCGCTCCAACAGGTACCGTAACCAAAGACGGAACTTGCGGTGCTACGTACGATAACACTATCTGTGGTGACTGGGCTCAAGGTAGTTGCTGCTCGTAAGTTTTCCATGATCTTCATCTGTCTCAACTAGCTGACGTTTATTACTAGTATGTATGGGTACTGCGGAAACAGCACTGCTCACTGCGGTGATGGATGCCAGAGCGGACCTTGCTTGAATGGCGCGGTCGTTGCAGCTCCTGGACCCAGCCCTGCGCCTGTAAATGCTAATCCCGGATCCTTCAACATCGTCGGCGAGTCTGGTGCTCCTGCTATGCATGCTGGTCTTCTTCCCAACGGCAGAGTCGTCTTCCTTGACAAAGTCGAGAACTACACACAAGTCAAGCTTCCCAATGGCCAATACGCATACTCAACCGAGTACGACCCTGCTACTAACAAGTACACCCCTCTGGCCTACAAGACGAATGCATTCTGTGCTGGTGGTTCTTTCCTTGCCAACGGTCAATTCATCTCTCTCGGTGGTAACGCCCCTCTCGATTTCATCGACACTACTGTAGGAGATGGATTTGACGGCATTCGCTACTTGACTCGTTCTTCGTCTGACGCCTCCTTGGACGGACAAGATTGGAGTGAGCCAGGCAACAAACTAAGCACTAAGCGCTGGTATCCATCAGTACAGACCCTCCCCGATGGTAGATTATTTGTTGCTTCTGGATCTTTGAACGGCCTAGATCCTACTGTGCCTGCCAACAACAACCCAACATATGAGATTCTGGACAAGAACGGCAAGTCTTCGGGTGTCTCCATCCCTATGGAGATCCTGGTCAAGAACCAACCTTACTACATGTACCCGTTCATGCATCAGCTCAAGGATGGCTCGCTTTTCGTCTTCGTCTCCAAATCATCAGAGCTTTTCAATGTGGACACCAACACCACCTTGCGAACCTTTGCAGACCTTCCTGGTGACTATCGTACTTACCCCAACACTGGCACCTCAGTCCTCCTCCCTCTGTCTTCTGCAAATGACTGGAATCCTGATATCATCATTTGTGGCGGTGGTGTATACCAAGACATCACTTCTCCCACCGACCCTAGCTGTGGTCGCATTCAGCCGCTCTCGACTACTCCAAAGTGGGAGATGGACTCGATGCCCCAAGGTCGCGGCATGGTAGAAGGCACACTCCTCCCCGACGGCACCGTCATCTTCGTCAACGGCGGTAATGAAGGCGCTCAAGGCTTCGGCCTCGCCCGCGATCCAACCTTTGAAGCCCTGATTTACGACCCAGCAAAGCCACTCGGCCAACGCTTCACCACCGGCGCCTCATCCACAATCCCTCGTCTCTACCACTCTGTCGCCCTACTCCTCCTCGACGGCACATTGATGGTAGCGGGCTCAAACCCAGTCGAACAGCCCATCCTCCAACCCACAACCGCAAACCCCTACGTCACAGAATTCAGAGTCGAAATCTACACACCCCCATACCTTTCCGGCGACAACGCAAACAAACGCCCCACCTCCATCACCTTGTCTTCCAAATCCCTACAAGCAAATTCTCAAACCTTCAATATTGGCTTCACAGTGCCCACTGGTGCGAAGAATGTTAAAGTGGCGTTGTATCATGGAGGCTTTGTCACGCATTCGGTGCATATGAGTCATCGTATGTTGTTCTTGGATACCGCAGGATGGAAGAGTGGAGCTACTCAGCAAGCTATCACTGTGATTATGCCGCCGAATGCTAATGTGGCGCCGCCTGGTCCGTATGTGGTTTATGTGGTTGTGGATGGCGTTCCTGGTATTGGTCAGTTTGTGCAGGTTTCTTAGATTCTTTGCTGGTAAAGATGAAGGGAAGAGGGTAATGGGTAATGGAATGATGATGATGTAGCTTTGCTTTTCGAACAGCTAAACTCGCTTTTTTTCGTCTCTTAAGTGTAGTAATGTATGATCCAGCTATCTCAGTTGCTATCCTGAGTATCCATCTCAGCGTCCTCATAAAGACTATATGCAAAGCCTGCGCTTCAGTCTCCCTTCTTGATACAAGAGCTACTGTTATGAGCGATTGTGAAGGTCTCAAGCAAGACATTCGGCGCCGAAAGGATATTAGAAACTGACACCGTGAAGACGGCAGGAAGGTGTAAGACGCAGATTCCAACTCAAGAAAAAAATGTTTGATTTCGCATGACTATATTATATATTAAAGATTAAAAGTTACAGTACTAAAGTATCACATATCTTCCTCTCACACGACGACTCAACGCGCAAGTCCAGTATTACAATATCACAGTCCACCACATTCCACCACCAAGATTGACGGTTACCTCTTAGATCTACTAGAGATACGGTCACGGATGGCCAGCCAGCTTAGGCGTGTCCAGAGAACTGCTTGTTCTTGGAGTGGCCATGAGGCAGCGCACGCCTAGGCAAGACAGCGTTGGCCTTGAGACCAGCTGCCTCTTTTCTCTCGGCTTCGGCGATCTGAGCCATTTGGAGTTTGCCGGTCGAGGGTGTGCTGACGATGGTGCATACGAGTACTGCAGCAAGAAAGGGATCAGTAATCGTTCTCACAATGGAGAGATGAATGTGGAATGGGTAGGTGTTAGTGGTCTTACCATCCTTTTCACTAGTAGTCCTGGTGTTCCAATCATCATTCCATACCACATAACTCCTTGGACACAACTGATAGCGCAGTTGCAGGTTCTCAGGCGAGTGGCGGCATTGGTCGTAGATGCCGGTGATGGGGTTATGGTGCTGGTCTTTCTGTGGGCATACAGCCAACACATCATTAAGACAGCCGTGACCAGTACTCCATGGTTCACCTTGTCCATGGCACCAGACTGGAGAAGAAAAACCGAATTCGATGTCGATATCGTAGTAGAGGTGACCGTAGCCACCGTGGAAAGTTGCTTCGATGAGGGTATCATGGTTTCGGTACGAGCCCACCTCGGCGGTGTTCTCGTTGGGGGAGACACCCACGTACAGTTTCGGGCTGTTATGAGGCAGCGTAGGGATCCAGAGGTTCTCTCCAGGTGCGACTGTAGCCGTAGAAAACTTGAGGTACTCGTGAGAACCGTATTCTTCACGGTCTTTGACTGGCCAATCGACACTGATGTGATGGGTCATGTCATTCCTGTTGAGGATCCAGAAGCCTAATGGGTGTGCTGCATCTTGTGCTGGTTGTTCGCTGACCTTCCATTCGGGCTTTACTTTTTCGAAGGGGGCATCGGGGTTGTTGGTCGATGGAGACTGAGACTGGGACTTGCAGTGTTCAGCAGTATTACCGCAATATCCGTAAGAGCTGACAAAGTGGTGAGCTTCAGTTTCATGCATCAGACAGGGCTGGATGTTGCTTACGAGCAGCAACCACCGTACATGCCGTTGGGATCACACAACGCATTGCCGAACTTGGAACCACATCTACCGTCACTGCGTGGAGCAGTACTAGAGGCAGAAGGTGCAGCTCCGAGTTGACCGATGGAAGGACTTCCTGTGGGTGCCGAAGCCTCGACGGGCTGCCCGGCGACCTTCTCAACTGGGACGGCGAAAGGAGTGTGAACCTCAAAAGGAGGTTGTAAAGGCAGAGTTTGAGAAGTGTAGCTGACTTCAGGTTGTATCTTCTCTGGGTCTACTGGTGGTGATACAATCTTTGGAGCATCAGCGTGATAACCGACAGAGACCCCGTCTGCACCCAGGACAGCAAGGTGATCCTGAGCAGTCACCAAGCCAGCCCAAAGGACTAGAAGCGATGTAAACGAGTGCATGTATAAATCCAACAAAACGAACGACAAGAATTCGGTATGGGAAAGAGATGTCAAGGATCCAACTTGTGCGGTCACAGTAGGCCTTATAAGTAGAATAATATCTTACCTGATTGAAGATTTTGTCATTGACCATCCAGAGTTTTGCCTCGAACTCATCCTGGCCAGTCACCATTCGAATGTGAAGAGAAACGTCGCATCCTCTCCACTATACAGCGTGAATTTATGGAGTTTGTGGTCGAGAAGGCTTGGAGACGTGGGGCAGTGCGGGAGCTCATGCTTTAGTTCATTGTGAGTTAGTTATTCGACTGACCATTGGCAGCTACCCCTGGATGTTTGTGTGGGGTCTAAAGCGTACCTGGCGTACCTGAATAGCTTGTCAGGGTAAACTTATTCTCCTCATGGTTTATTGTGGAGTCAATTGCTCTTCAATATTGATCGAATGTTGGTATGGATTTGAGGCATCGTCCGACGACGAGGATGGAAAGAGATGCGGGTCCAGTGATGGTATGGTACGATATTCATCGTGTCAGGAGCTGTTTGTGAGAAGGTTGGCGTGAGAGAAATAGAGATGGAAGTTGGAAGGAAGTTGTCAGCGGACCGCGTTCCGATCATCAAGTTCGACGTCACCGCATCTGGCCAGAACGAACGTCTGACACTCGCGGAATATTACCTTACTGCCGCTTTCCAGGCAGGTTCTTGAGTCCCGAACCTCGAATATGAAGGGACTCACCAGCAAATAGATCATTGAGCCTAGAGTGAACATGGTATTTCCAGGTGAACATGAGCATTCTCAGTACTCTGAAAGTTGTAGTAAATTCACAATCGCATATCTATCCTTTCCTCATCCAACCCTTGATTTTTGTAAAACGCCTATATCGTTGCATGTGCGGCCTTCCCCAGCCGTGTGCTGAAATTCGTCTGGTGCATTTCCCATTTCTCCGTTCACTTTCAGTTCCAGGCCTCAAGGTTCTTGAGAACGACCTCATCCTCGCCTCTCTTGAAGAGCTTTCCGATGACGGAAACTCTCTCGCCTGCCTCCTCCAAGACCTTTTGGGCCTCGGCGGCATTCTCCTTGCTCACAACGATGACCATGCCAAGACCGGTGTTCCATGTGCGGGCGAACTCGCGGGACTCGACGTTGCCGGCTTCCTTGAGCCACTTGAGCACCGGAGGAACAGTCCATGCTGCGACATCGACCTCAGCTGCAAGAGTCTTGGGCAACATTCTGGGGATGTTGTCGTAGAGACCACCACCAGTGATGTGTGCCATACCCTTAAGCAGATCCTTCTCGACGGCCTTCAGGAGAGGCTTGACGTAGATGCGAGTGGGGGTCAATAAGCTAGCACCAACTGTAGTGTTGGGAGCCCAGGGAGCCTTGTCGTGGTATGAAAGTCCCTTGCGCTCGACGACCTTTCTGACCAGAGAGAAACCGTTCGAGTGCACGCCGTCACTAGCAAGACCCAGGAGGATATCACCTTCGACCATAGATGCCATATCAGGCAGGATAGTGCGACCACGCTTGAGAGCACCGGTAGCACAGCCACCAGCATCAAACTCATTACCTTGGTACATGCCAGGCATCTCAGCAGTCTCTCCACCAACCAGAGCGCATCCTGATTCACGGCAACCAGCGGCAACACCCTCGATGAATGAGACAGCCTCCTTGATCTCCAGCTTGCTGCAAGCGTAGTAATCCAGGAAGGTCAAGGGCTTGGCACCTTGAACAACCAAGTCATTGACGTTCATGGCAACAAGATCGATACCGACAGTGTCGAATTTATCCATGGCAAAGGCGACCTTCAGCTTGGTACCGATACCGTCGATGGCCTGAATCATGATAGGAGCCTCGTCGTAGCCAGCAGCTTGAAGATCGAGTGCACCACCGAAACCACCGATCTCGGCATCGGCACCAGGTCTGCGAGTAGACTTGACAGCTTTCTTGATGGCAACAACCAGGTCGTTACCAGCGTCGATAGATACACCAGCATCAGCGTAGGTCATGGCCTGGGGTTTCTCGACATCTCTGGTGCAGACGGCGCCTTCGTAAGCGGGCTCCAGAAGCTTCCACTCGCAGTTGATGTTCTCCTTCTTGAATTCACCCATAAGGTGGTTGGCGATTTGCTCGAAGTTGTGAGTGGCCAGAGCCAGAATAGTAGGACCAGCGCCGGACAAGCAGATTCCGAGAAGACCAGGCTGGGATGTAGGAGTGACAGACTTCAGAATCTCGGTCAAACCGGGGATGAGAGTCTTTCTGTAAGGCTGGTGAATCTTGTCCTGCATACCGTCGTAGATCATGTCGGCATTAGGAGGGCTCTGACCCAGGGCGGTGGTCAAAAGAGCAATTCTCTGCAGGTTGGAGATGACGTCTGCCTTGGGGTATTCGGTAGGAAGAACGGAACGAGCTTTTGCGGTAGAGACCTCGAAGTCGGGAATGATAGCAATGCACTTGATCTCAGGAGCCCAGTTGAACTTGATGTGCTTGCCAATGTTGATCGGAGGAATGGGAGGGGTAAGTCCAGTGTCGACACCACCAGCAGGGGCGGGGAGGACCTCACTCAGAGGAATTTCCTTGCGCTTCATGTCCTCCTGGTCCAGATCCTTGAGGTATGAGCCAACAAAACCACCGAACAAAGCAGCGGCAACATTGTCAGGGTGTCTCTCGATCATCAGACAGAAATCGAGCATGCGGTCCTTGGACAAGTTAAGACCACCGACTTCACTACCGAGCATGACACCAGCAACAACGGCAGCTCCAGAGGAACCAAGACCACGACCGAGAGGGATAGGGTTGATAATGTGCACATGAGTCTCGGAGGGGAAAGCGTGCTGATTGTGGCATCGCAGAACATAGAGAGCAGTCTGAGTGATCAGATTGCGGTCAGCAACGAGGTCGACACTATCCTTGCCGAGACCTTCGTATGTAATCTTGCAGTTGGACTGGTGCTCAGAAGACTTCTTGGAGGAGTCTACAGTAACACGCAACTCGAGCCAGACAGAAAGGGCCAGACCGATGACATCAAAACCGGGGCCTGGTCAAGAAGTCAATTGACGTGCATTTTCAAAGAGACAATTGGTAAGCAATACCAATGTTGGCCGAAGAACACGGCACCTCTGTGGAAAATTAGCCTTGACCGTGGGGCAGAGATGAGCAATGCTCCATACTGATTGAGAAGGACATGTTGGACAGAATTGGCTGTCAACGTTCTTGACAACCTGATATAAACAAAGAAAGAGAGGCGCGAGAAGACCTTGTCTAGACTGACAGAGTTTGACACGCGGTATGGAAAGAATTCAGCGATCTCGGAAGGTCGCTATCGCGAAGGAGTCACGCATGAGGATATTTTTTCGACCCTCAACCAACAGCACCCCGCGTTCGGCGGCCGGGAGTCCCGCTTCTTGGCGCGCAGCGGACGCCAAGCTCCACCGACAACATCATACGTAGGCGCGGGCACCGACGCGCATCCATCGACTGTCGAGCAATTGGTTGTCATCTCTAGCTATTCCAGTCAACTTTCTCGCCTAATCATACCCCCCTTGTAACCCGACAGCTTCACTGCTGTCATCCACATCTCACCATGCCTGTGAGGACCACAATTACCCACAACACCTACGACCCCCTGCTAACAGCTAGCTGGGTAGGCATACCACTCCGTTTTCCTCGATGAGCCCAACCAACAAGTCATCGGCAACTTTGCCCTACTACCCCTCCGTACTAGGACTCGCGGTCCTGCCATGCAACTTCCAGGCCTTTCCGGTGATGTAACAGAACTCAACATCGATGCCTCACACGAAAGCTACGACCCACTGGACGAGACACTGGCCTTGTTCCGCGCCAACACCTTCTTCCGCAATTTCGAAGTCAAAGGCCCCGCCGACCGTGTCCTCATATATGGCATCCTGTTCGTCAGTGAAGTTATCCAGAAGATCAAGCCTCAGATGCCCAGGAGAGAAGCCGAGAAAGCCGTCATGAACCTCGCCCTCGACACAAACTTTGCCATTCCCGGAGATGCTACCTTCCCTCTCAACCAAGCCTTCGAGCCTCCGCGAGACAGACAAGAAGCCGAGGTCTTGAGACAGTACATTAGTCAGATGAGACAAGAGTTGGCCAACAGACTGTTGAACAGGATATACGTAGACGGCGATGCCCCTAGCAAGGTGAGAACACAAGACACGTCGCGCACACGTATCAATGCTAAGACAGCTCTGGCAGTGGTGGTTGAGTTTCACAAAGAGAAAGTTCATGGGCAAGGCCCTCTAAGTCACCGGAAGAGTTTGGAGGCGCCACGCAGCAGTCTCCAGTACCACCAGCACTCTCCGATTCTACGACGACAAATATCCATCGCCAGAGATTCACACGCACTCGGTCTGCCACAGGCGGTCAATACAAGGCCTCTTACGAAGACAGTCTGGGACCTCTCATTATTGTTGATAGGAGAAAGAAATGATCAAGATTTACATGCAGCTATGTTTTGAATGTGTCTGACCTTACCATCATGTAGATGCCGATAGCTAATCATAGGACCTTGGTGATACGTTCATCTGCTAACCACCACTAGCCAGTGGTGAGAGTTCTTATTGATACTAGCCGAGCTTCTATAGTTTGCTCGGTACCATCGTGAGCTCTATTAATGTTGCCATCTCTAGTAAAGCCTGCAATATCCTCAGGCACATCTTCGACGTTCTGGACTGCAAATTGCAGATCTGCTCCCAAGATCTTTGATTGAGGACGGTATTGCTACAATCTTGACGTCGTTGTAGAGTTGTGGTATCACAGTAGAAAGTACGCGAGAAACTTAATGACCATTATGGACTGCAATGTGCAACTTAGTAGTCATCTTTGTGACCGTTAGCATCTTCATTCGTGCATCTGTCGTGATCTCTATGTATGCCTCTATCGTGACCTTCGATAGAACCTCCATCGCTGTTGTTTATGGTTTGAGCGCTATTATCCTTCTTGTTGATACCAAGACGAGCTTCTCTAGTCTGTTCGGTAACGTTGTGAGCTCCGTTATTATTGTGGGATCCGTTGTCTCTGTGGGCTCCGTTGACATTTTGGGCTGAGGTACCCTCCTCGTCGGTGTTGCGGACCAAAGTCGAGCTACATCTAGCTTCTTGCTGAGAGTGGTAATAGTGTTCTGGTCTACGTTTGTAAAGGTGTCGCTCTCGGCCCCTCTTCACCATTTCCAGGAGCAGGATGAATCTTGTAGTCTAAGGTCGTGTCAGATCGACGCGAGTAGAATGACCATTATAAGACTTGCCTTCGCGATTGGGTCGGTTGCCTCGATACTCGCATTTTTTGGCTTTGTAGCCTGGTGGGATTTCTTCGTTGGGTTTCAACATAAGAGTTGCTCTCTCTTTCTACTTGGCTAGCTTGACATAGAGTGCCTTGTAGTCGGCCTCGGCTTAATTCAAGTCAAACTGTGTCTCGAGCTTCAGGAGCTTGAGAGCATCTTCCTCACTTGCAGAGTCATCCGAGCCGAAACGCTGAGAACCGACGGTGACCAAGTGTCTTTCTATCATACCAGATGTTCATGCTGACCATTACTCAGGACGATATGAGTACGAGAGCAGATGATTCGTGGCAGCTCAGGACATGTAAGGGGCTCTAGGGCCATATAGCCAGCCTCCTCAATAGCTTCTTGGTGCCTTCTCAGATGGTCTTCACCATCTGAATGTGAACATCCTGGAAGACACGCTCACTATTGTTCAGCGACGCTTCAGAAGTCATGCTGTTAGCACGGACAGGACTGCAAGAATAGAGAGGCGCGGAAAGTGAGGAAAGTGAGAAGGTGGATCTTCAGATGTAGGGCTTCGGGCCCGGATCTCCCGAGGTCCGCGATTCACTCATCCACCGGGCACCCTGCATCCGATCTTGGTTGATATCATATTCATTATTGAAATACAGAAGACTAAAACTCCTAGCCATGCGCATCGTCCATGTCTCCATCAAGCCAACAACGCCCATCAGACTCGACTGAATCTACTGTCTACATCCTAGCTCTGCATTGCTTGCTGCACAGCCTTCTTGGCCGCCTCGTTCTCAGGGTTCAAGTTACCCTTAGCAGGACCCATAACACAAATACCATCGCTCGAGAAGCGAGAAGCATGGACCGGGCAATCCCACGAGCCTTGATCGTGGTTCCAGCAGACGACTCCCTTCATGTGAGGACAGAGTGCCGACATCTTGCGGACCTCACCTTCGGGTGTCTTGTACACAGCGATCGGCTTGCTGGTCTTGGAGTTCAACACACCACCAGTTCCAGGAAGCAGATCCTCGATGTCGTTGATGTCTGACTGCAACAGACGCTTGTACTGGCTGTTGATCTGAAGATCGTGTGTGATCATCTCCTTTGCCGACTTGACGATGCTCATCTTGCGCGAGGGATCATACAGCGATGCCCAAGCGTTCTCTTGTCCAGTGATCTGGTCTGCGATGATGCGACCAGCCATGACACCGTGGGTGAGGCCGTTACCAGAATCGCCAGTGACAATGTAAGTATGCTTAGTTCCAGGGTCAAGACCGATGAAGGCGACGGCATCGACGGGCTCGAAGATCTGGCCACTCCATTTGTAGTCGGTCGAACCAACTTGGGTGAAGCGCTCACGAGTCCATCTCTCCAGTTCCTCGTAGTTCACCTTCTCGTTTTCATGTTGGCCGACCTTGTGATCACAACCTCCAATGACTAGGTAGTCATCCTTCTCATCACACTCGGTGAATCTGATGTACTTGTAGGCCTCGGCAGTGTCGTAGATGAGAGAATCCTCGTACGAGCCCTTGGGAATGCGGACAGCGATGCAGTAAGTACGGTAGTACTCCATCTCGGCGACGACACTGAGCTTTTGTAGAGGCACGCAAGTAGCCATGACGACATCCTTACAGGTGATGGTGTTGCCTTCCTCAGTGGAAACCTTGACCTCCTTGGATCCGAAGCCCATGATTTCGATACCCTTCTCCTGGCACTCCATCATGCGAGTGCGTGTGTAGCAGCTGAAGTTGGGCTGTTGCGAAAGCCACTTAAAGATACCGAGAACGTACTTTGTTGGGTGGAAGGTGCCCTGGTTGTGGAAGACAGCAGCATCACGCTGGTCAATCTGACCGTTCCAACCCTTGATGGCGTAACCCTCCCTCCACTCTGCGTCCATACCGAGTGTCTTGGAATAGGCAATCTCTTCCTTGAGCATCTTGACGTCGTCTTCATGGTGCTTGTCGCCGCGAGGGTATTGTGAGACGTTGTAGCCAGAAAGGTTGCGGTACTCGCACTCAATGCCCAGCTCTCTCGAGATCTCGCCGACACGCTTGATGGCCCAGTCGTGACTCTCGAAATGCATGGCAGCACCCTTGTCTCCATGCTTGGACTTGACCACTGTGTAGCCATCATCGATGTCGCTGGCCAAGTGACCGGAGGTACGTCCAGTTTCTCCTGAGATGAGATCGCGGGCCTCGATCATGACAACATTGACACCCTTCTTGACGAGTTCGTAGGCAGTTGAGACACCTGAGATACCACTGCCAATAACGCAGACATCTGTTTCAAGGTCCTGTTTAAGGGTAGGGTACTTAGGGTAGTTGCTGTAAGGCTCGGTGTGGACCCAGACAGCATCGGTGGAGCCAGAGGTCTTCATGAATTGTTCAGGCGAGGCATTGACCATGGTGGTCTTGTGTGCAGTTGCCATATTTGCGCGTCTGATTGTGGTGCAGGTAAATCTGACTGTGAATCGAGCTCTGAATAGGTTTGCTCGGAGTGGATTGCTTAGTAGGGTTGGTGGTGAAAAAGGCATGAGACGTTCGTTGACGCAACGAAGCAATTGATATCGAAGAGGGACCAAAGAACGAAGGGGAGCTTGAGAGAGAAAGAAAGAGATGGAAGTGCTGCCGCTCCTCCTTTTGAGAACTCAAGCAGGAAGGTGCACAGGTGGATCAACTAGCTGCTGACCATGTTTTGATGCTCTCTACTAGCTCTAAACAAGCAAAGGGGACTCCACGACTCCATGCGGGGAGTCGGGGACACATACTGTCATCACCAAGCTGTCATATTGATGCAATTCTTTAGTACGTTGTGTCTCTCTACCGCTTGCATGACCGCTTCACTCTGTGCCCAATGTGGACATCCATGACGAACTTCTGGCAGCTGATACATATCCTTAGCTGCTAACGTCTTGCGTTAGCAGTATACTGGTCCTCCTTTTGACCGGTTTGCTGGAGAAATGGGGGTCTCAAGAGGTGGATTGACTGGAGTTTGCTCCGTGGTAGGTCCCAGCTGTTTGGATGTGTTTGGAAGTCAGCATCACAACGCCGTCATCAACAATTGGACGGGCGTCCATTGGTGCTTGGCCTTATTGTGATGCGTTGATGACTGCGGCCATCGTACTAGTTTGACTATTTTTCAAGATCCACATAGGAGAATTACCAAATAGGTACTGTGATTGGAGAGCAGCTAAGCAATTGAAAGATTGAAGTACTTGCGCATTGGCTGCTTTGAGGATGGAGGAGTGCGGTCGCGAATTGAGCAGAAGGCTTCACAGCGATTTCCGCGCACACGCGTACATACATAGCTCATAAGATGCATAGCGTGTTCTTGTCTCCATAGGCATTAGAAGATACTCGCGTTAAAGCAGTAATGGCGATGTTCGTAGTTGCATTTCATGCATGTTCTTCGTTTTGAGCAGCAAGACATGGTCGGTGTCTGGAAATATCGCTGACCTTCTTGTCATTTCATAACTGACCAACCAATAACACATGAGACATGATTTTACATACTACTACGTTTGTATGTTACTCTCAACCATCTCAAGATGCGTTATAGCACGCTAAATCCCTTGTTGCTGCATCGAGTTTCGAGATATGATGTAGTATATACGAGAACAGGGTCACTGAGGCTGCATCCACGAGAAGAAAAAAGAGTAATAAAATCAAAATAATACACTTCGTCGGAATATTACCTATATCGGTTGCAAGCAAAACATAATCCACCATATCCTTCCCTGCTCTCCAGTGAGCATAATAAAATACACATCCAGTCGTAGGAAGAATCAGTGCCAGACTATTCTCCTATCCACGTACCCTGTTCCCAGAAAAGGAAAGAAGAGATTAGAGATAGATAGGAAAATAACAATAAACGGAAAGGAAAAAGGAAAGACAAGGAAATGTCAGACAAAAGTTGTTTGCCAGTCTCGAATTCGTATACTAATTTTTCGTTTTCTCGAGAGATTCCAAAACAGTTTCATTTCCTCCTTTTCTCGTTCGTGCTCAAAAAGACGCGGCGGAATATGACAAAAGCAGAAGTGCAGCAGATAGGGGAGGAAAAAGGGAAAGACTAGACTTGATGCAATTTCGACAAAAATTCAGCGCATTGCTTTCCGGGCTTGTGTGAATGTCCTTCTTAAGCCATGCTGAAAGCCAATAATGGTGGGATATGTTCTTTTGAAAGAGGTCTACTTTCGTAGCGGTCGTTTGTTGTCATTCGTCATTGACATCATCAAGGCAGTCGAGAGACTGAAGAAGACATGAGACACTGTCGTCTCGTCTGCCCATGCCGTGGTAGCTTGTTCATCGTTCTTGAAATCGGTTCGAATTGCAAGCATCATACTCATGAGGGTGTACAGTTGCCGTTACGTGTCATAGAAAATGAGTGATCTACTCGACAGTGATCTCGACACCGGACTGTTGCGACAGTTCATCACTGCCGCGAGCCATG
>SWBJ01000572.1:0-21640 GCA_024195555.1 Aureobasidium sp. EXF-12298
GGTCTACCAGTTCCCGAATCGAGAACTGGTCCACTTCGAGAACTGGCAGTTCGAACTGGTGGACCAGTTCCGAGAACTGTCCAGTACCAACTCTGCCCTCCCTTCGCCCGTCCCTTCGCGCCTAGCTCCTCTAGCCATCAGCCCTTCCTTCCCGGCTATCCCACCGCTCCTGGTCACACCAGCTATCCCACTGTGCAGGGCCGCAATTTGGCTACGTACGGCAGCGTCGTGGGAAGAAGAGGCGCATGGAACTTCAGTGGTGGAGTCCACGCTGGAACTCCCTATCAGACCCGTCTTCAGGAAGCTCGTGTCCTTGCGGGAAGTCAGAGGCGGTTTAGTCCTGGTTCAGATGATGTGCGTAAGCATCGCCCTTCTGGATCTTCTGCTGCAAGCAATGAGGGACACAACGATGACGACGAGCAGGAATCTGATGAGGCTGAGGATGCTGAAGGGGAAGAGGATGATGCCGAAAGAGAAGAGGATGCCAACCAAGAAGAAGAAGAAGAAGAAGAGGAGGAGGAAAACGCCAACAAGACCCCGATCCTTCGCAAACGCCGGGGCAAATTCCACGCGGGCAACGCTCGCATCTCCTGCGATGAATGTCGTCGCAAACACATCAAGTGCGTCAGACCCAATCCCAACAGGTCTTGCATTGGTTGCTTGAGGGCTCATCGGGGACCCAAGGTGTGTAAGATTACCAAGAACTCGGGCAGTTGAAGGGAGTGCATGAAAACAGGGTCTTGACAAGCGATGCGAGTTCCCTGCATCGACTCAACTTGCTACCCAGAGAGGGGCGATGAAGCACCCACTTCGAGTCTATGGTCCTACAAGGTATCGGAACAGGACATGTTTGCATGCAAGATGCGCCGCATTCGAGACTCGAGGACAGATATCGGCAGGCAGCTCCTGCACAAGGAGGTCGCTGTTTCTTTCTTTCTTTGTTTCTTGGGCCGCTTTCGGGGTTTTGACGGTCTCCTGATCCCCCACTTCTTACAGACACGACCCAGAGATCTCCTCGTTCGGCTTCCGACGAAGAGTAGAATTCTCTTTGTTCTGTTTTCTTTGCTTCGTTTTTATTTCGGACCCCCCCGGTTCTGTATCTTGCGTTCTAAGTTTTCGTTCTTTTGTTCATCGCGTGGTTTACGTCGAGAGTTTGGGAAGAAAAGGATGATGGGTAATCGGTAATGAGTTATAGGAATGGGGAGATGGAGAAAAAGGAAGCAAGTCCTAGTTTCTTGTTTTTTCCTTTTGGTACCAACAGTTTTTTTTTCCAAATTCTCTTCCTCATTCAAAATCTTGCGCTTCTCCTTCTGGATACAGATGATAATCAGGAAAGAGCGTGAACCAAAAGATCATACTGACTACTTTGGTACTCACGGATGAACTTGATAAGCTGGCATGACTTGACGTTCGAATAAAGTCCACTGCATTGAGACCAGTCTCCGAGATTTAAGCGGGCCGTCTATCTCTGTTACCCTGGCTTGCGGTCCGCGCAGAGCCTACATCGAGAGTGATGGAGATGGGAGCAATAGATGCCTATGCGAGTCCTCCTTGTTGCGGCTAGTCTTTACTATTATACTTGCTTCACTCGATTTCCCAAGTCTCACAGCATCATGATAGAGTGCAGTCGACGTGTGCACAAGGTTGTTCAATGGAATAGTATCGTTCGAAGAGAAATCATCATCGTCATCCCCCTTCATCTTCCATCTAAAGATACCTCTCATTCTCTCATCTCAAGTCGCATCAAACATTTCTAGCAGCATCAAGTGCCCTTCTCAATTCCTCAGGTCTGGGCTTTCCACCTCTAGTAACGACAACAGCATCCACACTTCCCGCCCTCACAATCTTGACAAACAAAGGCGTAGCCTCTTTAGCCATGATTTCCAAACACTTGATACCTTCCTCGTCAGAGATAGGACTGCGCAATGAATTCTGCAAATGCGAGAGTAATATTCTGGTTGAGAAACTCGCTCGTGCACGGCCATTGGCAAGGACGTCGAGGACTTCTACGATGTCGGCGATGCGATCGATGGCAGATAGACGAGCGAGTTGTGCAGGGTCGGGTCCGGATGCTTTGTTGGTGTTTGCGGCTTGTTTGGCGAGGATACGGTCGAGGAGATTGGCACCCCGGCTTGCAACTGCAGCGGCGGATTTATCAGAAGATTGGACGACGGGTTTCCTTGAAGAGACTTCTGCAGCGCGTGCAGCGATGGAGGCGGCTTTGAGGTCTTGGAGGCGTTCTGAACCTTTTGTGAGGCTGGTGGTGGTGCTGGGCGCAACTTGGCTGGTAATGATATCGCAGGTGGGCAGTTGGGATAGGAAGCCTTGGATGTTTGAACGAGCCGTTGGTGATGAGGACACCCATTGGTTCCAGAATGATGTCAGACGGTTTTGGAAGAGTTGAATGAGCTCGGGCTGGTTGAAGTGGCCGGTCGTGGAATTTTCCGTTTCCAAAAGTTCAATACAGAGGCTTCCTTCTCCATTATCGGCCAACTCAAAGGTGTTGTTCTCTCCAAGAATGCCGAGGATGGTGTACATGTCACTTTCCATTACAGCCCTTGTCTTCCAACTTCTTGTGACGTGTGGTAATAGGTTAGTGATGTACATTGGGGTGCCGAGGCCATTGTGGGCGCAGTACAATGATGTGCTTGTGAGGAAGGCCTTGAACAGCCGAGATAACTCTTGTAATTGAACAGGAAGCTCGGTGGTAGGTAATGATGATCCGAGACTCTTGAAGGCGCGTGGAGTGAGCGGAGGAGTGTCGTAGACGGCGTCTTGTGCTGAATTGGTCGAGGCAGGAGCGGCAGTATCCAAGATCAGCTTCTCGAACAGTTTGGAAGCACTTTTTGACGGCGTTTCTGCAGGAGTTGGCGGCAAGGCATTTCTGAATCTCTTGTTCTGTGGTGTTGTGACTTCGTCTTCCATCTCTCTTGACCTTTTCTTGGATTGTGTTGGCCTCAGTTGTGCATCCTGCTCTTTCTGTCGCGTGGTGGTATTGTCGGTCGTTTCTTGTGCTGGTGATGATAAGGTATCAATGGTGACTGAGTCTAATATCTTGCGCTTCTTTGCGGTCTGGTCGGCCTTTTGAGTCTTGGTGACACGTCCAAAGGTATTGATGGTCTTTTGGCTGGCGACGGTGCTTTGTTTAGCAGTGTCGGGGCTGACGGCCTTGCGTTTTCTTGTGACAGGCATGATAGCGAATATGATATGATATGCTTGGTAAAGGATGAATTGGATATGATAGTATCAAGCAATGGCAATATCTGACCTTCTCCTGTCAATCAATGACGACCCAAAACAAAGGATCGTGGGGGGTGGCCCGGTGATGCGCGTCTCTTCGTGTCAGAACCGCGACCGTGTAAAGTGTCTGCCAAGCTTTTGGAGCGTCCTTGTTGTAAGACAGGGTGGCACCCCTTTCAATCTCCCTGAACAGCATATTCATGACAATTCGATCGACTTTGCAGTACTGCTGTTGGTAATCGGTCAGAAGTACGAGGATAGGACAGACGTTTACAATCAGATTATCTGCAGCCAAAATTTCCACCAATCTCATGACACAATGTGTCATTCGGCATTTCTGACATGAATTACAGAAAGCTGCACCAATCACTTTGACATTGGAAAATGGGGCTACCACATCATCGTCTTGCCGAGCCCAGCCTGGCCGGCACAGTCTTGCTAATGACAGCAGGGTTCTCTTTATGATCCCTACGCGCATACTGCATTCGAAATTGCGAGACCTTACAGACAGATACGCAGTCACTAGAAGCCTAACGGTAAATGGACAAGACATAGTTGGTAGGATCATTATTCAGTTCTCATTGCCGCAACCTAGGGTTGTCGTTGAAGGTATTTTACAATCGCTGAAAGTGCTGATGAAGCGAAAATTAAAAGGTGTTCATGCCATCCGAGACTCATATTGCGCGCAAGTTCCATGCAAAGCAAACAGTTTACTTGCCGCCAAACCAGCTGGACAAACCGCTCTTTGCCTTTTCGGCGTTGACCTCGACAGTGGCCTTAGCATTGGCAGCAGCATCACCGACCTTCTTGTCAAAGGTGTCAACGGCGCTGTTAAACTCCTTGTTGGCCTCCTTTCTGTACTGGTCGATGTTCTTCTCTGCGTCGGCGCGGTACGACTCGAACTTGGCGTCGAACTCGCGGGTCTTTTCGCGGGCGTCCTTGACCTGAAAAGGTATTAGCGACTGATGACAAAGAGGCAAAGTGTTCAAGCAACTTACAGCACCGTCAATCTTCTGACCAATCTGCTCGCCGTAGACCTTTGCCTCGGTCTTGAGCTCCTTGGCACGGCCAGGCAGCTCATCCTTTGTTGATCTAGAGAGGCGGGCAGCGTCGTCTAAGGAGGGTTAGCAACTCATTCAAGGATGCGGCGGTCTTGTACGTACGCTCCATCTCCTTCTCGGCAACCTTGGGGCTGCCACCAGCTCTGTACATGTAGTAACCACCAAAGGTGGCGGCACCAAGGCCAGCAATGAGGGGCAGACGGGATCTAGCGGCCATTGTGAAGGTGTTTGAAGGGTTTTGAGGGTTGTTTGAGATTAAAAGGCTGTGTGTAAAAAGTCTTGTGGTATAGAAGAAATGAGAAAGAGGCAGGGAGCAGCAGTATTTGTTTGACAGGATCCTCTCCAGAAACAGGGAGCTCTCAGCCACAGCTTCGACATGCTTCTGGTGACGCAATGTGACGTACAATCGCGTTCATTGGCGCACATCTCCCGTCTCCGCAATGATCGACGCCAACTCTTGCCCGTTTCCGAGTCTGTCGGAGATCGCAACTTGGATCCTACTGACACGACGAAACTCGCCAGCTTGTCACTCTGCTTGACACCCCAACAAATGTCATGTCTCTGCCCCTTATTCACATCCACCTCGAGCATGGCCATGTGTGAGCACCATGTCGACTACAGATCCCCCGACAAACTCGACGCCCGATAGAGGCAGCTCGGCCACCCTGCCAGACTCTTTTCCTCCTCAGCCTTCGCGCAGGACGACAGCTCAGCAAATCACTCTCGTCGATCGCACAGACCCTGATCGTCCTGAGATTCAAAACCCTCACCAAGTCCAGGACGACGAAGACACACCTACCGAATCTGGCTCATTATCTAGAAGATGGACCAAGCAGTCGTTAACAGGCCATGCCCAATCCCTCCAAGGCTCGGTCCAGAATCGAATGACCTCGCGCAAATATCGCAATTATCGGGAAGGAAGATTTATAGGCCCCGATGACCCAGACAACCCTTGTTCTGGTGATGAGCTCTCGAGCAGCGCCGCCCCTGGAAAGGTCGCTCGAGGAAAGAATAAAGTCCGAGGTTTGCTGGGTGCCAGGAAACAAATGAAGCTTGCTTTGGAGGAAGATGCTGTCATTGATGTCCTATACGAGAACCAACGAGGATGGTGGTTTTTTGGCGTCCCGCATTTCTCGTCAAAGACACTGCTCAATTTCGATCCCAAGCCGTGGTTGAACGGCCATAAGAAGCCGAGCCCGGTCAACATTACAAACGCCCAGGTCCCGGATCCTAGTTGGGAATGGGCTTGGAAGTCTTGGTACGTCGACATGTCTCGAGATGTTGATGAAGAGGGTTGGGAATACTCGTTCTGGTTCAGCGACGGCACAGCATGGCATGGCACACATCCTTGGGGTTATTCTTGGGTAAGGCGAAGGAGATGGTTGCGGAAGCGTGTGCGAAAACAACCCCAGAAACCCACTCAGCAAGGACACGCTTTCACCTCTGAGTACTTTACCATTCACCCTCAAAAGGCTCCCAACAGGTCCAGCAGTTTCATCGTTAGCGAAGCGCGGCAAAACTTGGCCAAGGCAGAGCATTATCTGGAAGATCCCGAGGATGTGCGAGATATAGGATCGTTGCTCAACAGTTTGAAGAGAGCAGCCATCGACCGCGAGAAAATCGTCTTGGTCCGCCACTTTATTGACAATGGAGGTGATGATCTTCATTATCTAGGCGAGCAGGTACGTTGCTTTCCTCTGCGCTTCGCCTCACGAGCTAACAATTTCCACAGATGGAAACAATCATGTCTCTCTGCGTCTTCCAGAACTCTCGTCGCTACATTCTGACCATGCTGTCTGAGAAACTTACCGCAGCCGAAAAGCTTCGAGATGAACACACAGCTCACAACGAAGAGATATCAGCTCAAGAACAACAGAAAATCACAAATCTTGAGACTGCCATTGCTGCTGCTGACGAACAAGTCAAGCGTTTGGAATACTGGAGTGACGTCCGCGATATGGCTCGAGCAGGCACAACATCCTTTGCCACAGATGCTCGTGTATGGGGATATGCCAAGTGGAGAGGACTAGACGCTTCGGGTCCAGAAGCTGATGACAAAAGCACAGCGAAGGAGAAAGGAAAGAGCTGGAAAGAGGTCAAGAAAGAGGTTAATGGCCAATTGAAGCCCAAAGACAGTGTTGTGGATGAGCAGGAAGGCAAGGAGAAACCCAAAAAGGAGATCAAGATTGAAGGTCATCTGGCCGAGTCGAGCGAGGAATACTATACCACAGCTGCAGAGGACGCACCGAAGGATAAGGGAAAGCAAAGGGCTGAATGATTGGTAGGCATTTTCTTCTTTGCTTGTTGCGATATCATGGTCTTGTCCTTTTTCTTTTGTACAAACTTTGTTCTCTGCATTCTCTTTTCTCAGACTCTCGTTGAAGTGTTATGTCTCTCAAATATGTTTGAAGGAGGAAGGGGTGAGCAACTAGTGCCTTGGCATTCGAATCTCCAGCTTCCGTTTCCTCTGGTCGAAACGAGATCCTTCCCTCTTGTTCACCACAACATCCAGACATTCTTTACACCAACTGCTTGGCCGAGCTTCACACATCGGCATCATGTCTGCATTCCACTCGGAGCTCAGAATCAAACAACGCTGGGGCTTTGTCAGACAGA
The DNA here is from genome assembly GCA_024195555.1 of Aureobasidium sp. EXF-12298. Lineage (NCBI taxonomy): Eukaryota > Fungi > Ascomycota > Dothideomycetes > Dothideales > Saccotheciaceae > Aureobasidium > Aureobasidium sp. EXF-12298. The sequence continues at coordinate 6,918 of SWBJ01000572.1, forward strand.
AGTCCCTGTCCTCTTGATTCTCCATCTCTTCTTGGGCCACTCGTCCTGCTGCAGATGACAGCGGCTACCCTGGCTGGATGAATATCGAAGTACCTACTCTTCTTAATCTTTACGGAACAGCTATCTTTGTCGATGCTCAAGACATGAGGGCGCTTCGCTCCAGATCCACGGATTATTTTTAGCAGTCAACGCGTTTGGATGGAGGATGACCATTACGGAGACCAAGAAGAAGAGATCGATGCAGTGATCGATGCCGAAGGAGGCTCAAGTTGAGGCAGTGTCTTGGCAACCAATGTCTTGGCTGCAATCTCGCTTCCGTGGACTCGACTTTTATGAGCAACCTGCTCGTTCTTATGTGCTTCACTCCATCGAAGACCCGCAAATTTCCCACATCAACCACCCCGCTGCTGTACCACGACAACGTTACGCAGAGTCTATTCATCTCTAAGTTTTTCCTCTATTTGACATACCGACCATATCGCCATCATGAGTTCACTGTTCTTCTTAGATGTCAGGTTGAACAAACGCTGGGGGTTTGTTATCTATCGTACGGACTATTCATCCGAAGAAGACTGGATCAAATCCATCAACATGCTCGAGACGTGGTGTTCACCTATTATCGAAAACAAAGGACCCGAAGAAGCAGCTCTCATCGAATTGTGGAAGCAGAACTGGTACATGAGCGACAAAGACAAATTCGAGAACGCAACTCCCAGTCAACTCAGGCAACATTTCCATTCTTGGCTCGCTACTTTGAGTACCAAGGAACGAAGGGTTACGTTGCCGGAACATTACATGTTCTTAGTCGTTGACAAGGATGTGCTCGACATCATCCACAATACAAGTCCAGAGCCCAAGTACAGTCAGTTGGACCCGGTTCCTTACTTCATGGCTTTCGATAAAGATGGTCCGGACGAAGACAGTGGTTATCCGGGTGCGATGAAAGTGCCATTGGAAGACCTCATGTATCTCTACGAAGAAGGTCTTGAGAGGGACAGCATGCGAGGGCTTTGCTTGAAAAGTAGCGAATGGTTCGAGAGAGATGAGATTGATCTTGAAGAGACATATGCGGAGGACTGAAGAATTGTTCGATTGAGAGAAGCATGTCCTTGCAGCAATCTTGCTAGCATGCCCAGACTCCAAGTCATCTTCCAACATGACATTCACTAGCAATCGCTCACAGACGTGTTTCCATAGCCCGGCCATGAGCTTAGGCGAGATGATAAGTTAATCCGACTTTACCAAGACGCATATATGATACATTTACACTCAAAGTTCAAAACAAAGAACTATAGAATCAGCCTCATATGTATCACCGAAACGGCTCGGATAGTATGAAATGCGCATCTTGATCCTCCTTAAGTGTTATAAGGCCTGTGGTTCAAGGGCTATGTGTGCCAAGCATTGTATCTTTGCAGATCTTGGCCGCAATTTCCTATCTAGCCGCGCCAGGCGCTTCTTTAATTTCTCCCTCATTGGTAGCTGTCATCACGTTTACCGACGGTCCTCTTTCTGATTGCAATTCAGACTGCAAGACGTTCTACTCACACTATTTTCACTCTGTGCTCAAAATCCAACGCACCATGGGTGGCCTTGCAACAATGCTCTGGAACAAAAGGCGCTGGGGGTTTGCCATTTATCGTACCGATTATTCTTCAGAAGCCGACTGGACAAAGTTCCTCGCCATGTACGAGATCTACACTCTCCACGGCCTTCCGGGCCAGGGACTCGAGGATGGTCGCCTGATCAAGTCATGGCACCTGCCGTACTGGATGAACGACAAGGCGCAGTTCGAAGGTGCCACTATTGAACAACTCCGACAGCACTTCCGGGGATGGACCTCCTCTCAAAACCTTGGGGGGCGACTGGCGTGGCCCGAGAGCTATATGTTTATGGTTGTTGACAAGGACGTTCTCGACAAGATTCGTCCGCTGAGCTCCGAGCTGGAGTTATTGCCCTGGGAGCGGATACCGTACGTCAAAGCTATAGATCAAGAGTGCCCGAATGATGGCGAAAAGTATCCTGGTTGGATGAAGGTGTCATTGGTGTCCATATTCGATGCGTACTACAAAGGGCTGGACTATCAAGATATGAGGGGACTGCGATCTCGACACACCGACTGGTACAAGGGCGCGATACCCGAGGAAGAGACATTTCTGGATGGGGATGATGAGTCTGACTCCAGTTTGAGTTGGGCATCTGACTCTGAAAGTGAGACGCAAACATTCGCAACCTGACATGCAAGTAACAAGACAAGCGCTCCGATCTTTACTCCGTGGCGCCGCCTCCCCCAGCAGACTAACGTCTTGGCATAATTTTGTTCATTTCCTTCAAGCCGAAGCCACCCATTGAAGAGAACTTATCACTATCTCCAACATCAAAAACGCAATCAATTGAAGCCCAAGATCAAGTCCACTCCGACCCACCGCTTTCACCGATCATGAATATCGGCGAATCATACCATCAATTCATTGTCGATCATCCCATGCCGCCAATCGATGATTCAAGAATGGTAGATGATTCGTTTACTCTGCAACTCCACCACAAAGAACGATGGGGCTGGGTCATCTATCGCACCGACTACTCGTCAGAGGTAGATTCGATGATCCTGGCTATCCTGGTTGGATGATAGTTGCGCTGACTTTGGTTTACGACTTTTGCCATGAGGGAGTGAAGCACGATAGTATGCGAGACATGCATTCAAAATATTCTGAGTGGTATGAGGATGATTTGCTTGAAGAGGAAATGTATTTGGTCGAGGAGAGTGAGTCTGAAGGAGGCTGACAGAGGTCTGGAAATGCCTTCTAAAAACTTTGCTCCAGTAGAGATACAGTACATCCGAGAACTTCTGGGCAACAATGCGGCACACCGAATATGCGTCGATGGCGAGCGATTTGCGTTGCAAAGGTGGAACACGGACAGCCTATGTTTCTTCTGAGTCTACCCTATGTAATGATTTCAATTTCCTGTCAACAATCTTGTCAAGAGCGATTGAGTACGTTGCGTTTTCATTGTCATAATCCACTAGAACAACATCAGAATCAGATTGGACAGACGACGCCATCAAGTACATACCTGCCGATACCATCACACCACCCATACATTGCCCCTTGGCAAAGTCGACCTTGATCCTGAAAGTGTCCACATCATCATAGGCGATCCACTGATCATCCCAAGTGACCACCTTGACTGCCGCATCCTCGTAAAGTTGTGGCTTGACATTCTTCTCAACAAGCAAAGCATCAATCTCGGAGTTGTAAAGGACACCGATTTCTTCACTGCAGTTTCCGAAGAGCGAACCGGATTCGAAAGAACAACCAGGCTCCATGCAAGTAGAGCTTGTCGCTGTGAAACCACGTCCGTAGAATGCCAGGCCGAGGACCACCTTATCTGGCCTGATGTAGTTGCGCCAGAGGTGATCCATTGTGCTTTGTACTTCTGTCAGATTGGTGTGTGCATTAAGAGAAGCCTCAATCCACTTTTCGCCTTTGTCCCAGGTTCCGTGAAGGTCATAGGTCTTGACGTTGAACCAGTCCACATAGTCGACTAATTTCTCGATGTCAAAGTGCTGCAGATGTCTTTGGCTTGCTGGCAGGGTAATCGAAAGTCCTTCGCGACCACCAGTAGATCTCAGCGCTTCCTTCAGCCGGCGCACAAACCGTGGCAAGTTATCGAAATCTTCGGGTCTGCCGCCTCGGTCTTTGACGGCTGGATAACTCCAGTCAATATGCACGCCGTCAAAGCCATATGTTGACATGAACGAGACCAAAGACTTGATGAAGACTTGCTGATTACCTTCCTCCGCTGCAAGATCCGACAAAGTCGTTGCGGTAGATTTCTCGCTGTTGAATGTCCACCCACCCAAAGAAATGAACAATTCCAAATCAGGATCAAACTTTTTCAGCTGTGCCACTCGTCTATAAACACCTACATCTTCCCTTGTCGCAGGAAACACTTCAAAAGTGTTGGGGTCGATTGTGGCATAAGCGACATTGAGATGTGTGTACACGCCTAATGGTATTTGCTCAGGTGTAAACATGTTGCAGCGACGCTGCCAGGAGTAGGAGCTCCAAGTCTCGTAGTAGCCGACGATTCGTGACAGACCTCCTGTTTTTGCGCATGATGGTCTTTTGAGTTGTGCTTGTACGGTGACGATGAATGAGAGAACGAGGGTGCAAAGAAGCAGTATTGGAAGAGGCTCTCTGCGTGGTGACATGATTTGACTGGTCTGAAAAGGCGAACAATGGTACAGTAGGGACGAGTGAGGCAGATACACTACGGAATAAGAAATTATCCAGAAAGAGTCAAGTCATGCTTCCTAAGAGATCTTCTCGTGACCGCGGCTTCTTCTGCTAGACTGGTAGGCCAAGAGTACTGTGGATCAGACTCGACTCGCTCAACTCGTGATAGAACGCTAGACAGATCTGGTGGAAATTGCCTATAACCTACACGGGCCGAGCCCATAAATCATCCTCCGTATGCTGAGGCAAAGGTTTGGATCCGTGATTTATTGTCGCCGTGGTATGCGTATCGTCCGTCACAGCGATGCCTGATACCTTGTACTACATAGCAAAGCCGTCAAACCTTTCCAGGCACTGCTCACAAAGGAGCATGTTGCATGAAGTGAGGTTGCAAAGCTCGGACGCCACAGGTGCGCTTGCGAAGGAAAATCTCTTGGGCAATCTGCCAAGTATCTTGGCAGCACCGAGATATCTATTGGTACAAACTTGAACCAATATTGGACTTGCCATCGCTGGGGCAGAATCATGTTTAGCGATATAGATTCGCTCGAGCGCTGCCTAAACCAGCTCTCAGTAATGATGGTTTCTCTACCCGACAGGCACGTACCATCTTCTGATCGGCCGGGATTGCTGCCGAGGTCAGGGATCAGCCATTGTTCTTAAGGTAAGATCGTCCTTGTGAAAGCATTGAGACCAAGGCCGTAAGATCATTCACCGAAAGTCTTCATGCTGCCAATCAAGACTCTCGCTCTGCGTTGGGGTTGGATACCACTACTTGTCATCCCTGCGATCGTGGTAACAAGCTACGAACTCGCCATCCACTTTCCGATACACAAGCATCATGAACCTCTTCTCAGCAACACCTTGTTCCCCAACGCGACCGATCTCTCCATCCAAAGGACATTCCCAGGCTTTACCATCTACAAACCGTCAGACCTCGATGAGTTGAATCTTCCGGACAATTGCCAGAGCGCACTCACACAAAAAATATTGTGCGAGGATACTGTTCAGGAATATGATCAGCCTACTTGGAGAGGCTCAATCGAGGACAAGGAGCTGTATGACGAAGTTTGCGATGCTTCATGTGGTGACTCTTTACGATCTTACTTCGAAGACGTCTCCGAAGCATGTGCTGGTTATAACATAACTGGTGCGCCGCCGACAATGTATGGAGGATACATGTGGGAAGCATGGAACGAAACATGTTACATTGAGCCGCAAAGTGGTCGTTATTGCAATGGTATATCACCTCGAGAGTCAAAAGTGCTATTCGGCCACTGATCACGAGAGTTAGAAATCATAGATGGATTTACCGAAGTTGAGGATGTCTATGATATGCCTCATGTAAGTTCTTTCTCAGCCACACAAAAAGCTTTGCTTCTTGCTGATGATAGAATACAGAATGAGCTATGTTCCTACTGCAACACTAAAGTTTACCAAATGAGGCAGGCATCACAATATTCTGCATATGATGCCATCCACGACCCAGACCGCATCGAACACATCAACAAACACTGCAATCTACACATTCCAACTGGAGTACCACCACCACTTATCCCTCAGAAAGCGCCCGAGGAACCATTCTGCTTGTCAGGTATATATCACACGATCCAAGAAGGGGATACCTGTGCTTCAATCTCAAAGACCTATGGTGTAGCTTCGTACGCACTCTTGAACGGCAACCGCGACAGAATCAGCAGATGCGATATCATGCCGCCCGGATCCAAGCTTTGCATACCACCGACATGCGACATCTACGTGCTCCAACCTGAGGACATTTGCCTCTCAATCGAGATTGAACAGGGGATCCGCTGGCCATTGAACCTTCGAACTTATAATCCTTGGATCGACTGGTACTGCTCCAATCTCGATTTCTCCAGGAACTTTGATGGAGGCATTCTTTGCGTCTCACCACAAGGAGGCAAAGCAACAGGAATCTCTAAGGTCCTTCTTGGCAATGTAATTCCCTCACGAGCTATTGGATATACAGAAGATGCCCATCCTCCACCTCCTCAAGCAAACCTTGCTGTGGGGACAAATAGGAATTGTGGCAGGTGGCATAAAGTCGAAGAGGGAGAAACTTGTGCAATGATTTGCATACAAGAGCAGATCAATATTGATCTGCTTGTTGCTGTGAACACAGCACTTGATCGATATGACTGCAGTTCGAAGTTAGTGGTGGACACAACGATTTGTATTAGTCCTAGAGATACATGGGAAGATGAAAGAGTACTTCCCGATGACTACTGGTCAGACTCCTACATCGATAAACACGAACTCACGGGGAATTGATCAGCTCGGGCGACACATATATTGGCATTAGTGATGAATCGGGTCAAACGAAGCGATGGCCATTGCCTCCACATAATGTGGTCACACACCTTGGATCTGCTTCTACTCCAACATGTGTTTAAGCACGCTTATTGCACTTTCTTTATCCCTACTATCACCAACAGTTCATGGCTGGAGTCAACAGAGCATACCGAAATCAACCTCTTTGATCTGGAACGACTCTCGCTGTAGCCATAGTTGCGATCAAGAACTTTCCAAAGAATCGATGAGGCGAAGACTACTACTATCTCTTCCACCATTGGACATGAACAGCTCCGCGATCGCTACTGATGTCGCTTGACAACAGCAATCCCAGCCAATTGCTGATACCATAGCGAGGGCTCTCTTCGGGCTTTGAGTGCTGTTTGTTTTTGATTCATTGTGAAAAAAACGAGTGTATATGAGATGTAAAAAGTGGTACGATCTTTAAGGATGGTTGGGGTGGGTAGAGGTATTGGGATGGCGATGGTACGACATGAATCGAGAGCTTGGAAGCCCTCACTTAAGCAGTATATAAACTTCTAATACCCACTATAAGCATCTCTTCTTTACTATCCTTAAACATCCTCTTTATACACTGTTGCCTCGAGAACAACCTGGACATTGTCTGGTACTGCGTGCCGCCGGTAGAATACTCTAAGTCAATGCATCGACACCTCACGTCGTGATGTTATACGTCGCACATAAGGTCACGATCACAGAGGGTAGGGAATAGCATCTCACGCTGTCGATAAGGTGGTTTGAAACAGTGGAAGCAAGTCACAAGGTAAGAGACTCAATCTCACACGATCAGTCAGTATGCACTTCGCTAAAGGAGAACTTGGCTCTATTGCGATCATGTCGACTAGAGTTAGCGGGAACTCATGACGGTTCAGAACGATCAGTGTCCATTCGTAGTGTCAAGTACCATCGTCAACACTTACGAGCAGATTGCAGGGATGGCTACGAGCTAGTCAAAGTTTCTTCTCATGGAACGATCTACATGTGTACCCCCCAGTGCCCTCTCAGCGACTAAGCTAATTAAAACCCTTCGAACATGTGTCGCATGCGTCGCTCCCTCTTCGTGCACTTTGATAGGTCAGGCATCTCCATGTCTCTGATCGAGCGTGTGCCAGCAAGGATATTCTTCCTGTTTAACTCATGCCTTTCCTGCCACAACTCCCCGTCACGCTTATCCTCCTCTTCAATGACGCTCTGGGGAATGAGGTATTGCATGTACTCTTCTGGTATGGTAATATGCCAGTCAGCTTCGGGGACTCCTGGAATGTCGCGAGACATGGCCATTGTGTCCTTGTCCACGGTCTCGGGAACGTTACACATGCGTTGGCGTCTCATGTCCTTGCGTTCCTTCCATTCTTGCTCCAACAGTTTCTCAAGAGCGGCAATGACTTCCTGAAGTACGTGTGCCGGATCAGCATCGAAGACACGATCGTCCGAAAACCAAATCTTTGGGCGGTATTCGGACACGAGTTCGTCTTTCGTATTCATGCCCCAGTCAGAGCATCTCAATTCGTTGTTCCACAGGAACTGCCAAATTTCTTGCTGTCGCTGTTCTATCTCCGCTTCACGGAGGACAATGTATGAAGCATCCCCGAGCAATGCTCTGGCAGCCACATGATGAAGGCGGAATTTCGTGTCGCTCATATCATCGATAGCGAACTTTTTGACAGTCAAATCAACTGTCAGGTTGGCGGTCTCAGATGTAAGTGGCTGTTGAGATTGCCCGATGACCGCTGCGGACGCCAGCGGAAGTAGCAGTGAAGAGATCGCCGTGAGAACCAACATTGTTGTGGTAAGATTTGAGTGGGAAAGAGCTTTCTCGAGAATACTGATGACAATGAAAAGATTGGAGTAGTGACCAGTCCCGACAGCCCTATATAGATAAGAGGGGGCAGCCGTTGGCTTCCTCGTATCCCAGACGTCGTCGTGTACGGTGTTAAGCTTTTCGAACTAGATCCTTCATGACACAACTTCCAAGCTCCGCGGAGTGAACAGCTAATCAATGTAGAGTCTAGCCTCAGCACCCCGCGGCTCGACACTGTTTTTGCGTGATAAAAAGGCGGTGTCTCCTTACGATACCGCAAGAGGTGTTCCAGACACCTGGACGTGCTTAACACTAAGTACGTGCAATTGGATCCTCCTCCGCATCGAGACTCGAGATCTTCTGTACCTTACTCCCGCCTAACTTAAACCGAGATTCTGGATCAATCATGAACAAATCCGAAGACCACAAAGCGTTGGAACTGTCGCACTGCAACAAAACCGGCAACCTTGAAAGACTGCCTCCCTACGAGAATTCCCAACCGGCACCTCTAGGATCCTTCGTGCTGTTCGAACTACCCGAAGCCACACTAGAAGAGGTCCGACGTTTTCTTGCGCAGCTCTTATTTGAGAAGCGTGGACTCTCTGTTGATGATGCGGGATCCATAGCTTCGAATTGGGCTCGAGGCAGCGGCAAAGATCCTGTCGGGTACCCAGCTCGTATGTTCCTCGACATCTTTGGGCAGGAAGATGGCTATATAGTCTACAAGGAGACGCATCTGTTACATCGTCAGAATGAGGTGGCCATTGTTCTAAACTTGTCAATGTAATTGTCGGACACCACAGCGGCCAGAGTAGGTGCCAAATAGCTGATGAGCAGGAGCAGTGTGACGAACAAGGGTGCTCTGGATTCGCCCAATCCTAGAGCACCCGGTCTCAATGAATCCCTGCGCAGATTTTGCACATAGTTTTCTGGAAAAGCGCGCGTCAGTATTTGCAGTTGTTGCATACATGTGGGGGACCTTGATACGCAGAGGTCCGAGGAATACATAGTATGCAAAGCGTTCACACATTGAGGCAACAGACAACAGCCATACAGCCAGGGGCATTAGGGGTTACCAAAGCGAATCTTTACAAGCGTACGGTTATGAGGCGATAGGCTTCGGCTTTATCGTGAAAGACATGGCCCGTTTTGCTTTTCAGACCCGTTGACTGCTGCGGACGTCATACGGATGCGAAGAGGATAACATGTCTAGCTGTATGTTCACCCTGGGCTCCTCTTCGTATATATGAACATGTACCTATGTTTGCTGTGATGCCTGGGATTCCATGTACGCTTTGAGTAGAAGCCATGGGATCGGTAAAGAACATCGCAAGTATTGACAGCTGCACAACGACTGTAAACCGCAAAGACGTCATCACGCAGGGCCCGGAGATTGTTGATGTTACGCTTTACAATAGTCATGTTTTTGCCCAGACGATGGGAGGGAGCGACTTCGACCACAAAATCGTACAAGCCCTTGACAGGCTCGGCGTAGAATATGTAGGGAAGCCTTCAACCTCAACCGTGTCAGCGATACTGACAAATCCGATTAACAATGGTAGACTCTGTTGCACAATCCTTCCATCTCGAACGAATTGGTCACTAAGTGTGCTGGTCTTTGTCTTTCAAAGTTGACAAGATCCAAGGTGATTTATGATGCAAACACAGGTCGTCCTTCATACTGATATTCTCCTCAAAGATCATCTCGGAGAAGATTGGATGCGATGTGGATGAGGCACGATTTGCTGTCCGGTTGGGTGTCCAAGGCCTGTAAGTGGCCTCTGAGACGGGTAGGTGAATGTGGCGCATAATGATCTCATCAGGCAGATGAGAATACCCTACGAGCTATCGGCACTTCAACATGAGGCTTGGAAGAGCGCAAACGCCAACATTGTCTACTTTGCAAGAGCGAACAAAGTGCAAGTCTTAGCGAAGATTCAAAATGTCTTCACTAGAGAGCTCGGAGAAGTCCTGACGATGATGCAAGAACTGCGAATGCAAGGTGCGCACAAGATAGTCGTTGACGACCAAGCGGCAAACTACCATCCAAGACAAGCCTATCATATGGTCGGGTTGTTGCAAAACTCTGTCCAGTGTGACATCTGAGCCGGTTCTCAGGACGTTAGTGGATGTGCAATTGCGAACGCTTTCTGTGCTGTCGAACCAGTAAGCAGGGGCTTCACACATCAAGACCTCAGTCCTCGAAATCGGTCAACGAGATGGCATTATTCCTCTTGGTGGCTATTTCGCCTGCCTGATCGTCACCAATCGTGATCGCTTCCTGGCAACATATGGACCGAAGCATTTTCCAGGCCTAGAGACAGTGGTGCTTGAAGCGTTCGGACTGGATCTTCCCCTGAACAACTATATCACCGGCTTTTGTACTTTCAATCACAAGGCTGGCATTCACATAAAGGCTGTCTTGAACAATCTGCAGACGTACGAATCCATTCGACCCGGTGATTTTGGAGTATCGAGGAACGTCCAGTACGCATCCCGGCTTACTGGATGGCATGCAATAAAGCCTCAGGCGGAACAGATGGATCTCACCATGACTGATGACCAGTGTCGATCGTGTACCGAGATCATCAAGTCCATGGCTAACCAGCGAACAATCTCGAACCAAGAGGTTGATCGTACAATCGGACGATCCGCTGAGAATGTTTCAGGGCAAGACAGCTCTATCCTCCACTAAGAGAGCTCTGATCTTGGACAGGACAACTTCGCTCTGATCCGATCCGATCCTGTGTCAACTTCATGACTATATGTTCTCAGATGTCCAAGCCGCCGGATCGCCGAAGAAGCATTCGTCTACATGCGGATCGAGAGGTTGGAGCATGTTATGCAAGGTCTCGTTCCATAACAGTCTTGACCGGTTCCCACCTGAGGGTTTCCAACGTTGGCCAGTAAGATATTAATGTCTTGATTCATGATGCTCGATTCGCTTTCCGGCACCTACATGCTCGTTAGTATGGTAATTTGGTCCTGTAGAGTGCCTCACAAACCCCGTATATCTTCCGATGTCTAGTGATGGCCAGAGAAGGAGATACGTCTTCCTGAGTAGCCAGTACTTTGTAGTATTGCTTGATCACCTGATCCACGGCAATCTTCTGTTCAACCTGAACGTTTGCCAAGGGTGATACTGACCTCAACAGTCCATTTGCAGCTGATATATACCAGTAGTGAGTAAATCCAGTGCCTAATTGTGTTATGTTTTCACCAAGTCTTGCAAGCACTACTTCCACATTTCCTTGCAAAGAATCACCCAGACGCCGGAGTAGCATCTCATCTGAGATCTGTCAGTCGACACCATGATGCGCATGATACTAGTCGATTACTTACGTTGAAAACCTCTCATTGCCCCAATGACTTGACATGTAACAAAAGCTGAATGAAAAAGATCTGTTCGCGTTAATCAGATGAAGTCGTAATCAGTTCTCGAGAGTTTTAAGCATAACTCGATGATAGTGCTTGCTACGTTGAGATAGGCTAGTCTGGAAACCGAGGATCGAGAACATGGTTGTCTTTCCACAGCGAATGATGTATGTAACAGCAGCATAAACTGCCAGAGCTGAAGGTCAAGAATCATTGCAACGAGGGCGTGTCGCGTGTTGGGCTGATGTTCCTCAGAGCATAGTTTTGTAGAACTAAGCTGTTGGAGATGAAAGATCAATTGCTCGTCGTACTTCAGTACGTCGTCATGCGTGAGAGGTGAAACCGTTTCGTTGATTGCAGCAGTCAAGGATAAACGTAGAGAGAGACTTTCTCTGCTAAGATGCAAGAACGATACAGTGGAATGCGGGCTCCAAGGCCGTTGTAAATGCCTTTCCTTGCCACTCTGATCGAGCTCTTCATCGAGTACATCAAGCACATTCGCGGTATCCTAGATAACGTTAGTTGACATAGAAGGCATTCCCCTCTCGATGGAAACCTGAAGCTCCAATTCGACGATCGTCGCCCATAAGCGCCGCCTCATCTCCTGGTCAATCTCTCTCATTGGTGTTCCCAGTAGACTAGGATCTCTGTGGAAACCGGCAGACATTGCTTGCCGAAGGAGATTCCCAGCAATATCCCACGTCTGCTTCTTCTTGATTGTATTGGAAATTTTTGCAAGTAGTAGAAGACAGCGACACTGCCAGTGGGCTAGCGATATGTTCTTTTGACTTTGATGTTCGAGCCAAGACTCGCATACTTCCACCAAGGCGATAGCTCGTTCACGCGGAGTAGAGCTCGGTCGCATTTGAGTTTTTGGCGACGACAATCGTTGCATGACAGGGTCTTGCGGTTCCTCTTCAGCAAGGGCGAGTTCCGTTGTCCTTCAAGAGATCGTTTGCTTATCTGCGCGCTATGACTGATGTTCGAACTCAGTGATGAGCATGTCCGCCCGGAAGGACAAAATGACGGCCGGGTGCATACTCCAAGCCTTCGGGTAAACTCCGGTCCAAACAGCCGACTCGCACTTTGCCACATAACCATAGTTCGCTCTACAACGTGTACAGCAATGCGGCAGTCGATTCTTGATTGGGAATAGCTGATATCAGGAACTAGGATTGCCTCATGCGAGAAAGAAAGGCGTGGGTTGACAGAACGAGCGACGTAAGGAAAACAGGTCTAGAACCACTCATACGAGAGCGCTGTTCGTGCGGCAAGGGGCATACCGGCAACACCAGGTTGATCCCAGAAGCTGGCCATAACCTTGCGGTCGCCTTCTCAATTCAACGGGCATGTTGTGCAGCGAATTTTCAGTGAGGTCAAATCAGAACGTCCAGGCCAGGATCTTGACACTGGGGCTCTGCTTGAAACCAAGATGCAATAATGGGCTCGCGTGCGTAAGTGAATCTCACCTGGTGAAGCCTCGGTCTGGAGACTCTGGACAATCATCAAGGCAGCCGCTAGGGCTGAAGGCCATCTATTTCGTGGCTGCAGGCACGAAACACGAATGTGTGACCAAAACAGACTATCCCGGAGCCCTATGGGTACGGGCATGGAGCTTTTTCTTTGCTGGTCAATCGATTGTTCCCTAGAGGACACCAATGTAGCATTACTAATGTTGATCTGGAAACAAAATCATTGATCACTCTTCTTACAGCGCTTGGATCTAGGTCAGAAGGACACTTGCATGCTGAACGGGTAACACAAATCGAAACTCAGGAGTTTCTGGCTTGGTGACCTTTGATCAGGAAGTAAGATACTGGATACATCGTGGTATCTAGCAAACAAAGTGTTCAAGATACTTCTCCAGGCGACGCTTACATTCATCCCTAGTCTTCTCCACCGTCTCAGCGCTCTGCGTAGTGTTCCACCCTTTTTGGCAAAAGTAAAAAGGACAGATATCTTCCGCAAACCAATGCAATGTCGAGATGACCTGTGCAGCTGGCATGTCAGAGGGTGTTGAAACATCAGCAGTTTTCAATGCAGCATGCCACATTTCTGCCAGAGCCCAATCCACAACCATACTTTCGTCAAATCTCCGCCTTTGTTCCGATGTTCGGGTACCCGCAAGTCGTTTCGCGGACAGCGATCCGGAAAAGCCGTGTAAGTGGCAGTCGCGGAGTTGGAGAAGATCTTCTTCCTCCTCAAAAGCACCAGGCAATGTGCCGTACACACTGTTGAAAGACTCAAGAAATTCGTCTAGTGGAGAGCCGATTCTTGAAAAGTCGAAATGTGTCAGGCCAGTCATACGGTACGTCTCTGCGTCTACGAGTATGTTGTCCAAATCTGTCACTAAAGTGAGCAATAGATCATCCGTAGTGGTAAATCGGGCTGAGTTTCTCATCGTACCTATACTCCCATGAACAAGCATTAGACTTTGGGATGCCAGGAGATCTTCATACGTGGACAGCTTCTTTGTCACGAACGCCTTGAGCCTGGACATGATTCCGTGCTCGGGCCAGCCCCGTGTGATGCGGTTCCCTTCTGCGATGTGTATCTGACCCATGAACCTGGCAACGACAACATCGTACAGGGTCTGGAACGGCCCTTGATGAGTCAGAACCGCAGGGATACTCACAAGATGGCCATCATCATCCCACTTGACCCCTCCATATTTGGCCACTTCCTGAGGAATCTTGAAATCCCTAATCTTGGCAACAATGTATGCGAGTTGCTGTAGAATATGCTGTCGCTGCTCTGAACTTGATCTGGCAAAGACATCTCTAGCAGGCGTTCCAGGCATGCATCGTCTCAGCATCCATGGAACACCATCCAGCTGGCCCCAGCCATAGGTGGCAGGCACTATGTCTGACTTGCAGAGTTGGTACTGGATGGACCAGACCAGTTCCGACCTTGGAACTGGTCCACCAGTTCTCAGATGAGAACTGGTCCAGTGAGAACTGGTAGTTCTCAGG
>SWBJ01000573.1:0-21624 GCA_024195555.1 Aureobasidium sp. EXF-12298
TGGTCACCCACCGTAGTACTAATCTGCCGTTCAACTGCTTATGTATGGCAGAGCGGACGGGATGCCCAGTTTTCAGCTGACTGTGGCCGTATGTACTAAAATCACGATTCTACTGGAATATACAACTTCATCCTTATCCACATTCTACATCGATTGATAAAAATTGCAAGAAATGCGAAAAAAAACCTGCGTGATAACTTGGGGTTTGAATTGCGTACCATGGAATCTTAGCAACTTCTGCTAGAGAAATGAAAACAGCAAAATGAATGCATAATTTCTGCTAAAATGCAAATACGACCATAACAGAATCGCAGCAAAACACCATATCCAAGTGTTTGGTCCCAACCTAACCCAAAATGATATCGCTCAAACGACAAAGATAAAACCAACCAGCGAAGTACGACTCTCAAGGCCTACTTCACATGACAACACACCCACCACTTCTAGCCCTACGTCTGCGACCTCCACCAACACCTGCGTTTCCTCCGCCGTTCACAGCACCAGCATCTTCTTCATCCGCATGCATCATTTGAGCTTCTCTCGCACGACGACGTCGCCTTCGGGCTCCAGCTCCACTGGCACCTGCTTCTTCCTGCGCAATCATGAATACAGCCCATTTACGCTCCAAACGAGTGGCAGCTGAAAAGTCAGCACGCAACACGCGTTTGGTGTGCTCTTCCACTGTAGGTTGATAGTTGTAGAAGCATTTGAGTTGGATGATTTGAGTAGGGTAAGTGCGGATGGCTTGGGGAGGTGCTGAGGGTGTTTCTGATACAGCATCTGATTCTGATAGAGAGACCGGTTTGATGGGTTTGCGGGTGACTTCGGCGTTGCGGGAGAGGACTTCGCGGATACCGGTCCAGGTTACGTTTTGGCAGTCGTAGGCGGCGAGGCGTAGGCCGACGGAAGGTTGTTGTTTAGGTTGGGTGGTGCGGGTTGCACGGGCGCGCACCATGGCTGCTGCTTCGGCGAGAGATAGATCTGATACGCGTGTGTTGTCCATGTCGAGACTCTCTAGGTTGGTGCAGTTCTTGAGTATGGGCAGCATACCCACATCGCCCAGGTTCTCACAGTACGAGACTGACATGTGTCGTAGGATCTTGGCGCAGGGAGCAGTGGCAAGCGACTGCAGCACTGTGTTGGATAGTTCGACAAGTTCCTCAAGGTCGAGATGTGTAAGCTTGGGCATGCCGTTCAGCATGGATGCGAGGACATCGTCAGTAATGCCATGGCACTTGTTAAGTTGCAAGCCTTCCATCTCTGGGAGTCTGTCGATACACTTCTCAAGACCTCTATGGCTGATACCACGGCATCGAGTAAGATCGAGGTGCTTAAGTTTCCGGGCTGGGGCAATGCGTCTGCCGGTGATATAATCCATCTCGCTATCTTGTCCCTCCATCAACACTGCCAACGATTCGTCGTTCAAAGAATCGCAATTCATCAGAATGAGTCGCTCGAGTGAATTGCGTTCGAAGAGCATTCGCATGAATTCGACGTCGTCCCAGCCAGCCACTTCACCAGCACGAAGATCGCGTAGTCCAGGGCAGGCTTCGACTACTTTTCTCAAACCCCTGGTGTCAACATTATTGCACCAAGAGACGTTGAGATGCTCAAGCTTGGGGCAGTTTTCGGCGATGAGTTTCATAGCTGAATTCGTTGCACCAGCAAGGCCTGAAAGGTTGATGTAGACAAGCCTCGGGTTCTGCAACAGGAAGCAATGAATAGCTGTCTTTTCGATGCGGCATCCTTCCAGGGAGAAGTTCTCGAGGTTACTACAAGCTCCAGACAATCCTTTCGCATGCCATTGTTCTCTAAGCTGCACACAACCTCTAAGATTGAGGTCACGAACAAACGGACCAGCAGAGGTGACAATGTTTATCAGCGCTTTGGCAGGGATATCACGATAGAAGTCAGAGGTGTCGAGGATAGACCAGAGCTGACCATCAAAACATCTGCTGTGCCACTGTTTCGAAACGGCCGAACATCTAACGACTTCTCGAGGTTCAAGGTATGAGAGGATCTCCATGGCCAACTCAGATGGCAGGTCCTTCCAGAAGTTGAAAGAAGACTTGGACTTCTCAACAGACTTCTGCACGGGTATGGAAAAGTAGTCCTCCTCTTCGGCGATTCTCGTCGTGGTTCTGAAATCGGGTATAGGTACGGAACCGAGGTGCCGAGGGCGTGCTGTCTTATCGTCGAAAGAAGGGAACGGAAGAATTCCTGGAGTCGTGACAGCTGAAGTTGGAGCTGTCGAGTATCCCACAGAGAGCTCCGAGGCCAACGAGTTGCCATACGATCCATACGAAGCAGATCCGGAAGAGAGCGATATGCAGGAAACCGAGCCTCTTCCTCCCGTTCGGTAACTTGAAGAAGGCGTCCTACTAAGCTTCGCTAGAGACGAAGAAGAAGACATGCGTTGTAGACTTTGTAGAATTCTCTTTCTGCCCTTGACTTTTTGTATCTGGATGGGTACAGCCGGGGAAACGGAGGCTGACGATTCGGCAGCTGTGGTCTCCAGGACCACAGACTCGACGGACGCTTGAGCCATGATGTTTAGAGCACTATGACCAGATCGACTTCGGAAATTCCAGAATCAACACTCTTCCAGAGAGGTTGTTGTTGGTGTCGAAAAAAGTTTGGATGGGTACCGTGATGGGGATAAGGCCTGTTATCTGCGGGTAGAAAGGCGGAGTACCGAAGATGCAAGGCGGGGGATGTGCACGCGACTGATGGACAGATAGCGATCGGTCAACGAGTGGACGGAGGCATGCAGATGACAGCAAAAAAGACAACGGAAGCACAAAGGTCAAGAGGGCAGAAAAGGTCAGAAGAGCCAAAAGGTCAGGCAGGGTACGTACTCAATTTGTCCGTCGTCGAGGTCGAGCTCTTGATCCCGAGCGATTTTTAGCCAAGGCTGAACCCGCTATCGCCCCAATCTGGAAGCGGGGGATAAGGTCTCGGCGGGGCTGTGTTTGAGCCCTCGTTGAGCGCCCGAGGGGTCTGTCGGTTGCGTGATAGGACGACTCTCGGCCAGCCTAACCATACTGGTCGCTGCTACCGTATTCCAAGCATCCTTCGAGCAAGGGACACGCTGCGAGGTTGACTCGACAAGCAGTCAAGACGATTGTTGTTGTTCTGAAGAAGCCGGGAGACTCGTCAGCACTCGTGGAGAGTCCACTGCCGGCCCGAATGGCGGCCCCCACAGCAGCTGTCAGACAGCCTTGCCGCGTCGACTTGAGTTTGGAGCGGCTTTCAACAACTTTTTCAGCCTCCACTTCTTCGGAAAATAGTCTAAACTACGCTGCCAGATAGCCTGCATAAGAGCGGATAATCTTTTGACCTATCGGCTGTAGCAGTACAGTCTGCAACGCCTATCGCAGATCGCAGACACGTCTGATTCAGCGTGATGTTTGCTGAATAGTCCGACTCGGACATGGCACGCGACTCCTACTCAAGGCACACAAAAGACAAAGCAAATATTCGTCCTTCGTTCTTCGTTGGCTACTGATACGCCTATCTCGATTCCATGTCATCTCTGTCGTGAATAACCTCTGCGTTCAAGTATCTCACATGCTCCTAGTTTCTCTTTCCTCCATAAGGTCATGCGCTCATGCACACCTTCCTCGGCTGTTCCTTCTTATCCCATACGGTTGGCACCAGTCTTGAGAACTGCGCCGAGACCAAGAACCTCGAATTTGTCGACGATTGCCCATCCAGCAACCAAGGTACCGAGAAGAGGAAGTAGCGAGCGACCGAGGTTGAGGGTAGCCCATTTGTCGAGGAGTTCATGAGCGGTCTCTCCCTGAGCAACACCCGACTCGACGGCTGTGTCGGTGAGAGAGGCGTTGGCTAGTGATCTAGCCTTCTCTTGCAGCTTGTTGTTGATGCCAGACATGAGGAAGACGGTGTAAGGGATGATGCTTGGGACCAGAATAGCTGCGACGGTGTAGAGCTTGAAGCCAGAGGATGCAGTGGGTTCTGGGATAGTCAGTTTTCTGATCTTCATCAAGGACATGTGCAAACACACCTCTGTAGGCAAGGTAACCAAAGATGGCAGAGGACAAGACAGCCATTGGGGGAGCTGCGACTTTGCCCTGGTCAAAGATCTTCTTCCACTGTCTGGCGAGCAGGGGAGCGGGTGCGTCCAAGAGAGCTGGCACACTCTGCCAGCTGATGCTTCCGATGGCACCTGAATGATTGATGCTCAGCAAACTACCTCCCTTGAGCATCCGATCGTGCCTTACCAGCGAGATAGGCTGCGGAAGTGAGTCCAACGACCTGAGCGACGCGGACGCCAGTGGTAGGCCTAGTGGCCGAGACAGGGATCGAGTTCATGTTGACGTGTATTTGTATCTCTTATTATGTTCAATTGAAACAGAAACTCGCAGGAGCGCTGCAGACCAGTATTTGAACGATTCAAAGCAAAGCGCGTCACTGCCTTGCTTTGCTTGCTTCAAGCTTCCCCACTCACTGTCACATGTAAAACCGAGATGCATGCAGGAAACCTACCACTCAAACACGGTCGCTACTGTCACTCGTGAGCAAATCAGAACTCGCCACTCCTGCCACATCTTGAACCCAATCATCCAGACTCGAAATACGCTTTGTTTATAACACAAGACACGGGACAGAAACTTAAAAGCAGGAGCTCCTGCTTCTAAGCATAGCTTGTCGCGTGAGCGTTTAAACCTCGTCAATTAATGGTAACAAATCTATCGGATATGACTTAAGAGACGAGACACGTAGAACATCACAACCCCAGTACTTATGATTGAGCAGTGATTGAAAGATCAAGCAAATCCATGTGTGACACCACGCCCTCCCAGATAACCCATGTAGCGCGCCAGCCGAACAAGAATAGTAATACAGATTGTCTCAAACAAATTCCCTTCCAGAATGCATTATTGAGGTCCACCTCCGGTAGGATTATTAAGATCGAACCCTGGCCCTGTCCCAAAGAAATCGGCCCAATCCCATTCTAAGGTCATGGGCATTTGCCACAAGTCCTGTGGAACAAATGGCTGTTGGAAGCTACCACCCAGATCTCCATTCATAGGTCCCATGCCATACCCTTGCATGTCAAAGCTGTTGTCTTGCGGGAACGATGGTTGTGGGAATCGACCGTCGGGTGGAGCGAACATGTTTTCTGGTGCTGGTGGGACACTCTGCATCCAGGGCTCTGGCGCCATGCTCGTTGTTGCTGGGAAGGAGGATGTGCTTGATGGCGCAGTAAATGCCATCTGTGCCATGGGAGAAGATTGGAAGGGCTGATGTTGCATTTGCCCATTAATATAGGCATTTGGCGATGCAGTTGATGTCCGTCCGTTGGGAAGTGTCGAGGCAGGCAATTTTGTTGTTCGTGGAGGTTGCGCCGGTTGTGACGTGGAGCGGCGCTCTGGCTGCGAGGTTTGAGTAGGTGGTCCGGCAGAATCGCTGTCTCGGTTCTTTCTCTTGCCCCTGCCTTTAATGTCCCTCTCAGCCTTGTCGAGGACCACTCTGGCGATGCGCTCGAACTCCTTGCAGATCGAGGCCATTCTTCGGCAATGGACGTTTCCATCTTCATTGCACAACATTTGCAAGAATTCGGTCATGGAATTCATGAGCTTGAGATCGGATCGTGCTCGAGCATCTTGTGGATTTTGCAAGATATTGGCAAACAAAGTGACAAGCGCAGATACGGGATAGTACACCAGAAGCCTAGTAAGCATGTCAGTACGATTTTCTTTCTTAGCGATATTCATGAAGAAGTATTGACTTACCAAACACAAGCATGATCCTGACTAGGGATAAACTTGACGAGCGAGATGGACGTTCGTGCAGCGTTCACACACAGCGCTGCCGACATGAACACACGAGGGTTCAGTGGACGCGCGTTGAGCCCAGCGATGGCATAATTTGAGAGACGAGATGTCCAATATCCATAATGGACCGACATTCGATGAATGGTTGTCAGGCAGTTGTAGTATGCAAAGTGCATAACAACGATATGAAGCATAAGTGGTGATTGGCTGACCATCTTGATTTCGTGCTCAGGGCGGAACTCAATAGGGATAGAATCTTTCCACTCCTCCAATTCTTGGTCGAGGTCTCCGATGGTGTTTAGCAGCTCACCGTCCGTTTGGCGAGCGGCCTTTACCGAGTAGAGAAGTTTGTAGACCTTTGACTGTATCATCGCGAAAACGCACTGTATCCGGAAGAGATTGACCTTGCTCTTGCCGTCCTCTATCGATACGACACCAATGTTGTCCGGTGGGTTCTCGCTAGGAAGCTCGACGTTCATGTCATCGTCATCTTGGACAGGTGGCCTTCCTGAACGAAGGCAAATGTCCTTGTCCATCAGATAGCCAATCCAAAACACGCGTTTCCTCTGTTCGGATTCAACCTCGTTGAGATTGAAGTCAGATCCGCGTTTGTGGAGGCCGATACTGTGTGCTAAGCGGACCGCTGCAGCGACGAGGAAGAAACCTGGCTGTGGATTCGGCGTTCCTTGCATGAAGAGTGCCATGCCCAGTAAGGCTTGAACACTGAGCAAATCGTTGTTCCGCATGGTCAACTCGGAGAAGACAGCAAGGGCATTTTTGAGGTATCCCCAAGCCTTTGCATCTTCCACTCGCGCATCATCCTCGCCCATGATGCGAAGCCTGTGCGAGATTGCAAGTGCAACATTCAAGCTAGCCCACCATCCAGAGCCTTCGTATGGATCAAGCGAGTAGTGTTTGTCGACCAGATGCATAAAGGTCGGTTCGTGGAACAAAGGAAACACGCAGTTGAAGTTCTCGAAAAAGTCCTTCAGCAAGGCAAGAGCCTCAGGTTTAGGAGGTAAAGGCTTGTAGATTTTGCGCGAGAAAATGTCGTCAAAAACCTCTGGCTTCCAGGTAGCCCAGGCTCTATCGTCGGTAGCTGCCTGTGATATCATGTCGCGAAAGGACGAGTCTCCAGTCTTCTCATTCACCCATTGGATCCCCTTTGGCGAGAAGATGGAGAATCCAGACGAGGAGCCGATATATCGTGTTTCTCCAGCATTGTTTGTGACCAGCGAGCACATCTGATCTGCCAGTCCTTCGGCAGCCTTGTCTTGAGACTGCGCCTGGCCATCTTGGTGAGGCGCACCAGATTGAGGACTGGTCACTCCAGTAGGCGGAGTTGGATGGGCAGAAGTCGAACCGTCCCCAGCAATGTGCGGTGAAGCTGGCGAAGCAAGAGAAGAGCCGGCAGCCTGTCTGTCTGCCAGCCGCTTCTCCAGCGTGCCGAGATCAGTCTTACCGCCATCGTCTTCACCCAGCAGTCCTGACATCTTGAGCAAGCCCTCCATACGCGCGAGTCTGTTCTCCAGTCCTTCAATGTACTTTGCGCCCTTGGGAGGTTGACGCTTCTTTTCCACTTGTGTGAAGATGCACTCGGTCTTGTAGTTCTGGCAGTGTGAGCACTTGGGCATCTTGCCGTCGCATTTAATCTTCTTCTTCCGACACATGTCACAGGCGCGTGCTATACGGCGCCGCTTGGGGTCGCCCTGTCCCTGATCGTGATCATCGTGGTCGTTGGCGCGGTCGTCTCCATCATCGTCGTAGTTGCCTTCTAGGTATGCGGCAGCTTGCTGGAAGGTTGCGTTGGTGGGTGAGTCCGAGGTCGAGTATGGGTTACTGAAGGCGCGCAGTGGAGGGTTGTGACCCGCGGCACCCGGCGGAGTGGTTCCATATGGTATAGATGAAAATTGCGGTTGGTGGGGGTTGTGAGGATTCATGGCGCATTCGAGATGGGCGCGAAATGGCGCACCTGTGAGCGCCGAGAGCTGCGATAGCACGTAGAGATGGCGCGCGGTTGATGGATGAAGCGCATTCGATGTTCGATAAGGCTCGACAAGTCTATGGAGAACTGATGCGGCGCGCCCGTTTACTTTTTGCTTACACTGCTGGCTAGGTCATTGACGGCCATCGGACTTTGAGAGCGCCTATTCCTACATTACGGGGCAATACGAGTCTCTAAACCCTCTTCTTTGCAGACTGATGGTACGATTGCGGTCCGCTTGGGTAACGGATGCGAAACCCTCCAATTTCACATACTTCTACGCGTTTCTGTACATGCTTCCATCTTCTCTCTGAACCCGACCCTGATGATTATGAATTTATCAGAGCTTTGCGAATTTGCGATTCTTGAGTCGTCATTTGTAGGGCTCGAAGCCTAGAACGCGGATGCCGGAGACGCTTTGCTCCGGCGTCCGGGTCAACGTTGTCAACATGCATGATCCGCGTTGCCATCTGGAGCGTTCTCAATGTCTGAAGTCAACTTGTGGTTGACAACTTTCAACACACATCAGTATCTAGTCCATGACCATCTCCAAGACTTTGTGCACATGCAATACTATTCACGATCCATGCCTCAATAGAAACGAACAGAGAATGGTGTAGCAAAGATGGATACCAAAACAAGAATAGAGGATAAAGGACAAAGATAAGAGCCTTCCCTCCTATGCATTGCTTTGTGTCCAGCAGTTTAGTGTACTCTTTCTGTGTGTGTTCCTCCACTGTATCCCTTCCGTCCATCCTCCTCCTTTCCCCCCTTTACGTATGCTCGCTCTCATCAATCTGGATGTCGTTCATTGTGTGGTATTCGGGTTTTTCGTATTTGCAAAAAAGCAGTGGTTCAAAACAAGACAAAAGTGCTTCCAAGCCTAGGAAAAGCGAAAGCAATAAGGGAATCATGTAGAGAAAGATCAATAAAACAACAAAAACGAAAGTAGAAATCAATAAAGAAAAAGGGAGCAACACGGGTGTCGCTTGTCGTTTAGTCATCCTCGGGATCGACGTATGTACACCATGGGTGGTCGAGAACAGCTTGGATGCCGATGCGTCTCTCGACGTCGCGGTCCAGCATCTTGCGGATGAGGTCAATGCAATCTTCGCTCATGACATAAGGTACGCGCAGATCGTGATCCATAATCTCATCGATACTGTAGAACGGATTCTCCTTGTACACAATCGTGTATAACAGGATACCAAGCGCCCACACGTCTTGCTCTTTGCCTCGGTAAGGGCTACCGCGCAGAACCTCGGGTGCAGCATAGTCGATAGTGCCGACAAAGACGTCGAAGGGACCAGACTTGATGTATGCCGCACTGCCGAAATCTACAAGCTTGACTGCACCATCGCCATCAAGAATGACGTTCTCGTCCTTGATGTCTCGATGCACAACCTTGGCCTTGATGTGCAAGTGGTGCAAAGCACTTGCGACTTGGACGAAGATCTTCCGACACTCCTTCTCCTCCATGTTTACACGGAGCTCAATGTAGTCGAACAAGTCCATGCCCGGCAGACCATGCGGAATCATCTCGATGTAATAATTGATGTCGTCCTCGAAAAAGTCGGCCATCTCAACGATGTTCGGGTGTTGCAAATCATCTCGCCGTAAATAGTCCAGAACGTGAATTTCCAATGGTACTGTGCCGAGACGTCGATCTCTAGTCCAAGTATCGACCAGAATGCGCCGCTTAGTGACATACTTGATACACATCTTCTGTGCGTTGGCTTTCTTGTATCTCGCAAGCTTGACCTGACCGTACGCTCCCTGCCCCATCTCTTCAAGAATAAGGAAATCAGCGATGACCTTCTTCTTGATAGTGGTTGCTCCAGCTTTGATCGCGGCAGGTGATGGATGTTCGAAGGGTTCGGTCGTGAGCAGCGGTGTCCCTGATACATGTGATTGGGTCGGTGAATGCGATCGCGATTGGGAAGGTGAATGTTGCAGTCCTTGAGCTATCAGTGAGGGGGTGTCGACCTTTGTCTTTGTCACGCTGCCTTGATCACTGCTCGAGCCTTCGCTGTCCTGATCCCCGTTAGAGCTCGATGTTACAGGTACCGGCTGAGTTGGAGGAGTCACAGGTCTGGAAGCCACCGGAATGACAGGTCCAACTCCATGGTTGACCGCATGAAGTTGTCTCGAATATGTGATCCACAAGGCGTAAACAACCTCAGATGCAGGCAAGGAGTCAGGATCTATACGTTGGTGTTCCGGAATGCTGTCGAAACTATGGCGGTCGCTCTTAACGACACGCATCTGTACGTCAATCATAATATCTGAACCGTCTCTGTGCTTTGCAGGCAAACCGCTGGGCTTGAGGAAGATGGAAGCGGCATCTGCGCGGCCTTCGCGAAGCGCGAGAAGAGCGCGGGCTTTCCTGAAACTGTGCTCTGGAATGACGAGGCCGTCGACCAAGCGAATCTTGTCCTCATCAGTCAAAAGATGAAGTATGCTGTCGAAATAGGGTATCAATTCGGTGATGGGAAGGCCGTCAGGGGCATCGTGACCGAAAAGAGAAGCAGAAAAGACGTTGTTTGAGCTGGCGATCCTCAAAGTATCCGGATTCAGAACAAGAATACCTGCGATATGGGGGAAGCTAGAGATGCGCAAGGTCGGTTCGCCAGAGAGTTGATCGATTGTGATAGGGACACTGATGCTGTTTGCTGTGCGAGCAGTGTAACGACGTGTCGAAGCGATCTGGTCAAAGTCCAGCATACCAGTATTCGTGCCAGCAAGTTTCGGTAGTTCGGGAACCAGTTTCCTAATATCTGTGCCCCTACGCACTCTCTCGATACCCCAAATGGATTCCAAGGCACCGACACCCTTGTCGACACAGCCAATCTCGTCGACTGTGATGTAAGCAACGTCCTCGGCGATTTCCTCTAGCACCCAAATCAGACCACCCTGCTTCTCCTTGACCCACAAACTGGCAGATCCGATATCACCGTTGCGCTTTTGGATAGGGACGACATCGCCACATAGAAGCACACCGCGCGATTTTTGCGAAGGATTGGAGACACGGCGGGTGGTCGAGGCCATATCGATACCGTTGACTGTTTTGGAGCGTCTGCTTTGGTAAGTCTGGCGGGCAGGGGGCTTGTTCAAGAGTTTGGCAGTCACGCCATTGCCTTTGGCCAGAGCTGAATTTGAGGGGCTGTGGTTGGGAGACTTGTTGTTCTGGGTGTGCAGATCCGAGTCGGGCTGTCTGAGTTTATTCTCGAGCCACTTGCGTCGCTCTGGGCGGATGACCTCCATAATGCCCATCTTGCGCACTTCGGCCCGGGTAACGCCAAAGACCAGACAAGCGAGGTCGTTTGCGGCTGTGATAGTCCAAGGAGCGCGAGCGTCGGTGGTGAAAATGGCTTGAGCAGCAGCAGTTGATCTACCATGGCCGTGACCATGACCGTGAGAGGCGGATCCAGCAAGTGAGGTTGTTGACTTGGACGTTTGCAATGACGGGACGTGGCTGGGAGTAAGAGCCTCTGCCCGGCGGGGTACATCAGCAGAGTGATAAGGCGTGGCTAGAGCATCTGCAAGGCGATGCTGCAGACTCAAACCGCTGGTGTCAGTATATGTACGCTTGAGAGCGCTGCGCTTGGGCTCAGGCTGAAGCAATTCCTTCTCTTCGGATGACTTGACGGATTTGACAGAGGTGGGCGACATGAGCAGGCCGTCATCGTCCTGTGGACTTTCACTGAGTGGGGCAGCAAAGCTCTTCTCGAAGAGGTTGTCTGCTGAGAGATTGGCCGGACCGGTGAGCGGAGCAGCCACTATACCCAGTCCCGGGGCTTGCAACGAGTTGCCATCAGGACCCAACAGGTTTGCGCGGGTCAGCAGTTCCATCATGCTTTGGGCTTCGAGATCTCCACTGAGTTTTGCTTGGGCGTTCAGAATGGCGGGATTCGTCGAGCCCCACCCCGGTCTGTCCTTCATGAAGTCTACCGACCTCTTGAGTATCATCTGGCGGTTGTGTATCGACGTCTCGGACTGGTGTGCGAAGGAGAAGGAATGCAAAGACTCGGACGGGAAGCGGCTAAGGTCCTCGCCAAAAGGCAGGGTGGGCGACGAAGGGCCCGAGGGCAGGGAAGCAGGCAGCGGCTGGGAGGGGATGTTGATGTTGAGCGAAGGTGAGCGCGAGGTTTGTAGTTGAGGCGAGGTGGGTTGGCGGTGGTTGGACTGTCTGATGCGACCAAGACCACTTTCACGTTCGGGCAGGGTAGGCGATCTTGTGATTCACAGTCAGCGGGTGCATGGGTGCCATGTGCGTGTGAAGAGTCTGACCTGGTCATGCTGCGCAGGTCGGCGGCCTCGAGGGCTGCTGCGTCAAAAGACATTCGCGGACGCTGCACTTCGGCCGACATGGAGCCACGGGTGGGCATAGACAAGAGACTACCTGTACTCTGGATGCGCGACAAGATGCGGAGCTCTTGGTCATGTTGGGCGGGCGATGGTTGGAAGCCTTCAGCGCGGTCAGATGGCGCATGCGAGAGTTTTCAGCCGACACACTTGCCATGATTGTTGCATACCGGCGAACTCATGCTCGAGCCGCTACCCCAACAACTCGACGAAGAGATTGGCAGAATGCGAGTACCGGGTCGCTCGTACAATCCAAGAATGAGCAGCACGTCGACAAAGCAGCAGAGAGTCAACAACAGAGATCAGTGTGACCTGCGGGCTCGTGCACAGAGAGTGGCGGCGGTCCAGAGTCAAAATCTCGGATGAATCTCAAATGCCCTTGCAAGACCCGTCAGCCTAATCCGAGACGTGCAAATCAAAGAACGATGATGCGTGCTCGACAAGGCCTGTCAAAAGGAACAATAATGAGGGGAAGGGTATGCGTCTCAAATGCAACCTGTCGTCGACGTTCGTCTGCATCAACAACTTTAACCCTTCTTTTCCCCTTTCGTGTGGGGTTTCTCTTGTCAAAAACAACGCCCGGATGCGAACGTTATTACGACGCTTTAACGGTCTAGAAACAGCCGGTGATCACCACGCGCCCTCTGTCTCATGTCCACACACACCATCTTACCCTTGGAACACTGTTTACCGCCTGTCCTGCATCCGCCTGTTAGACTCGCTTGTACCATCTTTGTCATGGTCTTGCAGTCCCGCACTTGATGTCTATCCTCCGGCCGAAACTCCTCACGCGGACCGAGGTTGAAAAGTGATCCCACTGAACTATGAACTATGATCCCGGAGCGTGTAAAAATGAGAGCTCACAAAGTCAATGCCGTCGTACGCAGTAAAGAGTGATTATCGAGGCCGAATACGCTGTCGACAGCAAACTCATTTGTGTTCGGTAGGTAACCGTCGATGTACAGTCTGCTATCTCTGTGGTGCTGCTTGCGACTGCATTTGCTTGTTCCTTGCGCTTGCTTCTTCGAATCCCTGATTCCCTATCATTATTCCCATCACCTGTTGCCGCCAGCACCCGGCACATATCTGTCGACCGACTGTTCCGCCATACGTCAGCTTTTCTTCGTTTTTGCGTTGTTCGTGATACTAACTGCTTTCAAGATGTTGATGCCCCGTCTGGTTCTGATGTAGACATCCCTGTACATGTCCAGGCTCTCATGCACCACATCACCTTTGGTTTTGGTTCCCGCACATATCTCTTTCATTTTTATCTCCATCTGTTTCGATCGTCAGTAGAGTCTCTTGATATTCGATAGGTGCAGACTTACCTCTTTTCTGAGAAAGGGCTTGCTCAAGTTCGTATCGAACCCCATGTCTTCATAGCCTTTGACAAGAGCTACGCCCAGTGTCGTTGGAATAAATTCTTGTACACCTCCTTGCTGCCCTCCGCCACGTCCGCCCGCTCCTCCACCTCGGCCACCTCTGCCACCTCTTCCTCTACCTCGACCACGTCCTCTGCCTCCGCCTCGGCCTCCACCATCATCATCATCTTCTTGAACAGGCGGTGCCTCGCCTTCCTCTCTTCCATCTTCCTCTTCCGCAGGGGCTCTCTGGGTCCGAGGCCGTGTCATGACATACTCGCGTTCTTTCACTTTGACAATGTGCTCGGCCATTGTAGCATCAGTGCCAATGCCATTCGCGTCCATGAGTGCAATGAGATCAGGCTCCGTCAAGTATCCAGGTGGACTTGTCTTGCCTTCAGTCATTCTTGCTTCGGTCGGCTCAAACGTTTCTCCGACCTGGAACTGTGGAAGCTGTTGTGTGCTAGTCCACTTGTCGTAGGGGTAGACGTCTAGGTAATTCCTTGCAAGCACTGACAATCCGGAGGCGTTGAACATCTCGGTTCCATACAGAATCCCGACCTCATCGCGAGAACCTTTGGCATCCTCACTACAGCAGGCGAGGAACCTTCTGACCACAAATTCGTATACCTTTCGCTCGTCTTGATTGTTCAATGCGTTAGGCGTGACGAAGTTGACCGGATGAATTGGCGGATGGGCCTTGTCGTTGTTGCGGCCTTGTCTCGGCTGGTTGAAGCCTCCGTTCATAAGACTATGATCTGTTAGCACGTATTGGGGTCGGAGAAGCTAAGGTTGTCATACTTCTGAGCGAACGGTCCCCAAGATTGTGATTGAGTTTGCTTCTGGACCAAAGCTCTGAGATCCATCCCCTTGTCGAATTGATCTGTCTCAGTTCTTGGGTAACTAATGAACCCTCGAGTGTAGAGGTCCTCAGCAATCTTCATGACTCTTGAACTATCCATGCGCAAGAACCTGCTGCCCATCTTCTGCAGTTCAACAGTCGTAAGCGGTAAAGGCTTCCACTTACTGGCAGGCTTAGTCTGTACTTTGATGACTTTGGCATACCTTGCCGTCAGGCATCTCTCGAAGATGACGATCACAGCCATTCGATCAAAAAGGTTGATGCGAGCCCATCTGAAGTTGACAGTAATGTCATCCTTGATATGCGTGACTTTGATCGCCCAGTAAGGTTCAGGAACAAAGTTCTTGACCATGAAATACCTGTCGACAACGAAACCGAGTGTAGGGAATTGACAGCCTCCGTAGCTCAGAATTTTCTTCTCGTCTGGAGAAAACACGCCTCGAGCTTTGAGGTACTCGAAGATTTCCAAGGTCTGCCAGCGTGTGAAACTGGCACCAATGCGAAGATCGAGCTCGATTCTGGCAGCAACAGCATTCGCCGAGTTCTCGTCAAGCGGAATAGGATTGCGAGCAGCCTGTATGATATGGGCTCTTTCGATGTTTGAGAAGCGAGCTCGCACAACCTTTCCAGGTTGTCTCAATCGAGGGTTGCTATTCAGAGCTACTTCTCTGATCTCACTGCCGATGTGCTCGCCTTCTCGATCGCAGTCGGTCCAGATGAAGAGAATCTGTACGTTACGGGCCTGTGTTTCGATGTTGGCAGAAATGCCTTTCTTGTCGTCTTGCACGTATGTAATCAAAGGGGCTTCGAAAAGACGCTCTGGATCACAAGATCTCCAATTCTTAAAGTCAGCCGCAAAGTCGGTGCTTTGAAGATGGCCAGCAACACTCGTCATGACTACCTCGCAGGGGCCCCAGGTAGGGAAGTTGTACGAAAAACTGTAGTTCTTGAGCCATGGCGTGCGTGTGTTAGACTGTGGCCCGAATTAGTATATACGAATGCATAAATGGACGAGTGAGTCGCAAGTGGCGGAATAGGCGAAGCTTACAACTCGAGATGAACCGCCCGAAAGATGGCCAGCCACAGCTTTCGCGATTGAAGGCTTTTCTGCCACACAGAGAACTTTGGTCACCATCTCTGTGGGCACTTTTGACTTATTCAAACCATTGTGTTGCTCGATGGTCGAGTCGTCGAGTTGCAGCCGCGCCGCTGCCTGATCGGGACAAGATGATGGAGCGGCACGGTCCGAGCGCTAGAAGGACCCTTTCGTGATGCTTGGCATGACGACTTGATGTCGTTGTCGATCGCGGTTTCCTGGTCTGTTGCTTTCGAGCTTCCTTCGCGTGTCAATTCCACGTTCACACCTCTCAATCACACCAGATTGTTCTCCTTGTTCACGAATCAATATGCTGCTTCCTCCACCAGTTGGTACGGCGCTGCCTCTCGTCAAGACGCTCGCCGATACCGTAGACTTCAGCAAGACAGTCCTCCCCTTCGTCGACCAACTCTACACGCTGCCTCAGCAGATCCTACAGGCAGGCCTTGACACCCAAGCCCTCAAGCATGTTTACCTGTCCACCAACCCTCTGATCTCCGCCTTTGCCTTTGCTTTGGCAATCACACCTATCTTCTTGGTCGCATCCGAGATCAACAAGAACTACTCGCAGGTCGACCGCTGCTGGAGCTTGCTACCTACCGTCTACCACATTCATTACGATGTCTGGGCCCGCATGAATGGTCTGCCTACTCAGAGACTCGACAACGTGATGGCCTTCAGTATCTGCTGGTCCATTCGCCTGACCTTCAACTACTGGCGCAGAGGTGGCTACAGCGTTGGCTCCGAGGACTACCGCTGGGAAACAGTGCGCAGCTGGGTCAATCGCCCGCTCTTCTTCATTTTCAACATCCTGTTCATCTGCATCGCCCAGAGTGTTCTGCTCTTCATGGTCACCACTCCCACCTACATTCTCATGCTTGCCTCTCGCGTCTCTGGCCAGGGCATGAACACTACCGACATCATCTTCGCCCGTGGCCTTATGGCACTTGTTGTTCTCGAGTTCTTTGCCGACGGCTCGCAGTGGAACTTCCACAAGGCCAAGCACGCTTATCAGAAGACGGCCAAGGTTCCCGCTGGTTGGACCCGTGAGGACCTCGAGCCAGGCTTCAACGCCACAGGTCTCTTCCGCTACTCTAGACACCCCAACTTCCTCGGCGAGCAGCTCATCTGGGTCACTCTGTACCAATGGTCTTGCCTCGAAACCTCGTCGCTGTACAACTGGACCGGTGTTGGCGCCATGTCGTACCTGATCCTCTTCCAATCCAGCACTTGGCTTACTGAGAAGCTGAGCGCTGAGAAATACCCAGAGTACAAGATCTACCAGCAGAGAGTTGGCAAGTTCCTGCCTAAGCTCACCGGTCCTGGCTGGGGCGACTACCTGGCGGCACAAAAGAAGGCCCCTAAAAAGAACTAAAAGAACTAAAAAGCCTTGAGCAACCACACGCCAAATGAAATGCATCACCTCATTAATCTACCACGACCAAAGTACTGTACTACACTTAGGCCAATTACCATTTCTACAGAACACTCCTACTAGTTGAAGCATAATTAGAGATACATGATTCATTATGACCACCACATTTGTTCACTATTTATTCTTAATACTATCGGCTCCAGCCTTTGCTTTCTCTTTCCCTGCCTTCTTCTCCTCTTCGAGGGCGCCGAGGTCGAATTCTTCCTCGACAGGCTCCTGCTCGAACAGTACCTCCTTCTTGACCTGCTTCTTCCTGTCCTTTCCTCTCTTGCTGTCTTTCTTCTTCTCAGGGCTTCCTGCCCTCGCATCGTCCTCGTCGCCGAACAAGAAGCCTTTGCTGCGTCGTCGTATATCTGATGGTGCCAACCCTTTCGCTTGAGCAAAGTTGCTAGCACTCGCCTCTGGAGATTGTCCTAGCATCCATGAGAATGATGATTGTGCTAATGTAGGCCTTGGTGTGTGGAAGTCGAGCGGTATGTCGGCTGTTTTCGTGGTCTTCGCTGGTGCAGGATCTTTGGTTTGTTGAGCAGATACCTCGGCAGATTTCGTTGCATCCTCATCAACCAATTTGGTATCTGCTGGCTCCTCTGTATCTTGGGTGGCAGGTTTGTTGTCGATCTGGGCGCTCGCCGGCTCTTTGATCTGCGCTTGAACCTCTGTAACCTCGATAGCTTCTTCTTTTGCGGTTTCGCTGGCGTCTTCTTCTGCGGACAGAGGTACTGATGCATCTTCGAGATAAACTTGTACGAATTGCACTTTTGCAATTGCCATACTCAAGCCCTTTAATGAGTCCTCTTCTGATGCCTTGCCTCCTACAGCGGTCTCATGATAGGCCCAAAGGTCGTCAATGGCTTTCTTGAGCATCTTCGACAGTGCCGCATTGCGTTGTTCCAGAACCGTAAGTTGCAGACTCGGATTCGCCGATCTGTCTGATGTCCCACTCTGTCTTGATAACCCACGTGCGTGTCTCGATGGTGCTTGAGGCGTTTGCGCAGCCTGTATTTCTCTGACGCCCTTGCGCACCTCGTCCATAGCATCACGGAAGGCCTTGTTAATGCCCCATTTCTCGCCCCGTTGAAGGACGCCTTTGGCCGCTCCTTGAAGCATGTCTTCAAAGTTACTCGATCCTCGGGCTGGCATATGCATTCGCAGACTTCCTGGCATGGAAGGTCGTAGTGTGTTCGTAGGCGTTTCTGTAGGCTCTGGTAAAGGTCTTCCTGAGTATTTCTCGACGAGTGTGCTTGCACCTGCGTGGGCGAAGTTGTTCCTCAGGTATACTGCGTTGGTCACGAATTCCTGTGGCATCTTTCCATCCTCGAGAGCGGGATATCTCAGTAGAAGGGTGAGTGCCGTATTGTAGTCAGCGTCCATTACTGCCATGGGTCAGCTTCTCTATACCAAGCAACCAGATTTCGCAGAGGGTAGTTGCTTACGTTCCCAATGTAGCCTCAACAGCATATTCAAGCAGATGAGATCTACGATCTCGAGACTTGGATCATCAGCAAAGATGGCATCCCACATGCTCAACACATCATCGAATCCAAATTCTCGGCCAAACAACAGTCGAATCCATCGCCTGTGAATTGTTAGCTAAAGCTGTCTTGTGCTCATCAACCAGTAACTGACATGAGGAAAACCTGAGGTATCAGATCAATTTCCTGTAGATGCTGTGCAAGTGTCGGGTCTACGTGAGGTAAGAACTCGTCGAAGATTCTGTGTATCCGGGTGAGGATCGGGTTCTCGAGTGTTGCTGCAGGTTTTGCTGGGGTGGTAGTAAGCTTCGAGGGTGCAGTGTGTGCTGCTTGCTCATAGAAAGACTTTGCTCCTTGCATGACAATGCCAAACAGTGTAAAAGTGTCATGCTCGACAAAGTCAGAGTCAAAGACGTGACACAACATCTTGTCCTCTACGCTAGAGTCATCTGTGGCTTTGCTCGACACTGCGTCTTTCTCCACCACCCATAGGATAGGAGCTAGCAGCTCATGCATGCCCTGTCTGTATCCAACATCCGGATTCAGTTTGCAAAACACAAACAAGACATCCAACAGCATAGTCTGAGTTTGTGGTTGTCGGAAGTAGATGTTGTCGGGCATGCATCGGTCGACATCTTGCATGATCTCGGCACGCAATGCCTCATCTTGTCGTAGAACTGCCCAAGGAGACTTTCAAGACTTAGCTATCAGTGAGATGGAAATGTTTGCCATTCTTGATTTTGGATGTAGTATACCTCGGAATCTTCACTCAGTGGGTCCAAATTTGAGCCCAATACCTCTTCTGGATGTTCAAGCCCTCGCAACAGATGCGAGCGCACTGAAGCATATGCTGAACGCGAGTCTGCTGATCTTTGTAGCCATTCCGAATGATCGAGTCCTTCGAACAAGAGGAAAATCTGCTCGAATCATCAGTCCAGGTTGTTCTTGCAACACGTAATGATTCTGACCTTCCATAGAAGCGACCTAGACTTGGTCAATGAGTCAGGCTCATTCTCTGTACGGATGGCTTCCTTAAGGTCGGTCAAAGACTCGTGTGATTGCAAGCTTTGCCATGACTCTCTTGCTTCAGCGAGGGACCTCATATCCTGGAGATAACTATTCCAAGATTCCTGGTATTGTTGTTTACAGATAGAGTGACCAAGTCAGGCATGACCGTTGAAGGTTGACCGACGTCACAAGCAAACAAGGCAAACATTTCGAGATAGACACAAACGCCGATTAACCACGAGGCCACTTCCGAATCCTCCGTGAGAACATCAAAACAACATTCTTGCCATCTCGGAAGGAGCGACCGAGGAAGAAAAAGACCCCGAGTGATTCTGGAGACTGGAAAAATAAACAAACTTCTTTACCATGTCTCAAGATCTCTTGGCCGAGTTCGGGGATTTTGCTATTAAGGATACTCCTAGTCAAAACTATACCACCACTCAAACGCAACCTTCTCTACCACAGTCGAATTACAATTCGAATACATATCCAGCTCAAACGCCAAATACACAAGCACTAAATCAGGACGACAATCCATGGGACGACGACGATGATGATTTTGGCGATTTCGAGGAGCCGGAATCGGAGCCTCCACAGAGCATCCAAACAACTCGACCCAAGGCTCCTACACCGCCTGTGAAAGAAGTCAAGCCTGAGCCCAACCCTGTTCCGGAACCTGCTCCCAAGCCCACTCCGAAGTCTGCTCCCAAGCCCACATCGAAGCCTGCTCCCCAACCAGCGAAGAAAAGCTCTGGTCCACCGGTTATTCTTAAGAAAGCAACCAAGGCCAGTCAATTACCAAGCAATCACCCTATGGCAGGATTTGCAGATATTCTGTTTGACGCAGATGAATACGACGAGTTCGAAGATGCAGATGTTGTAGGTTCGTGGGGCGATGAGGACGACTTTGGAGATTTTGAGACGAGCGAGACGCCGGTTGTCAGCAGCAAACCACCGAAGTATTCCACCCCATCAGCCCAGCCGAAAGCAATCAAGTCATCACCAGCCACGGCACCTTCATCAGCAGTGGACCTGTTAGGTTTTGACGATCCAGTGGAGACAACAAGTAGGACTAAGCCACCGTCCGGGCCGGCAAGGGCACCAAAGACGAAAGCGTCGATACACAAATCTCCGGTCGCACGTCCCACTGCTATACCTCGTCAGGAATCTATGCTGTCAAACGATGACGCATGGGATGATTTTGAGATCTCACAGCCTCAGCCAAAACGACCGACACCACAAAATGATTCACCAGAACAAATTCCACAGATTCAACTACCAATAGATATCCTAGGCGACCTCACCACCCTTCCCACAACCACAGGCGTCGCCCCATCCAACATCCCACCTCCCTCAGTCCTCCTGTCGATCTTCGCGCCCGTCCTCACTACCCTGGCCCAACAATTCCTTCACCCCCTAAACACCCTCCCCACCACCCAAAAATCCCACTTCCTCTCACAAACAGCAACGAAAACCTTTCTTGCCAGCTACATAACCCTCACCCACGTCCTCGGTCACATCCTCGCCGGCCGTAAATCCCGCTGGAAACGCGACAAACATCTCGCTCAAAGCATGAGCATCGGCCCCGCATCCTCAGGCCGCAGCGGCGGCATGAAACTCACCGGCCTCGATAAATCCGAAGCCGGCCGTGAAGACACCGAAGCTCAAGTTGTGCTATCTGTATGGCGCGAACAAGCAGGAAGACTGAAAACTGCTGTTACTGGTGCTTCTGTGCATGGAGTTAAACTCAGTGTGCCAGAGTTGGGAGATGCGCTTCCAGTACGTGTGGCTAAGGGTTCTGAAGGCGCTATTACGAGTACGCAGGCTTGTGCGTTGTGTGGTCTGAAACGGGAAGAGAGGGTGGCTAAAGTGGATGTCGCGGTTGAGGACAGTTTCGGCGAGTTTTGGGTTGAGGGGACGAATATGCATCGGTCATGCTTGAGGTTCTGGGAACTGTTCAAGACTCGATTGATGTCGAGATAGAGACATGATACAGAGAAAATAACATAGACCTGACCTTGCGGATCGATCTTGAGAATGTAGTCACCGAGCGGCAAAACAATGACAACCAAGCTAATGATATCTTGCCCTAGAACAAGACGAGATAGCATTTGTTGATTGCTCTGTCTAACGAGCAAAAGGATTGCAAAACATACAGCAGCAGGGATTCCCACGTGGTCACCCACCGTAGTACTAATCTGCCGTTCAACTGCTTATGTATGGCAGAGCGGACGGGATGC
>SWBJ01000574.1:0-21482 GCA_024195555.1 Aureobasidium sp. EXF-12298
GCAGGATGGCTGGGTTGAGGGCAAGAACCTCTTCGACATTGACGAGGCCATCAGCAAGGGTACCATCATCATGAACCTTCTTTCCGATGCCGCCCAGTCCTCGACCTGGCCTCACATCAAGCCCCAGCTCACCAAGGGCAAGGTACGCCATTTGCTCTCTCACGGCTTTTTTCTCGCATATCGCTGACCATCTCACCAGACTCTCTACTTCTCCCACGGTTTCTCGCCCGTCTTCAAGGACCAGACCAAGGTTGAGGTCCCCTCTGACATCGATGTCATCCTCTGTGCCCCCAAGGGTTCCGGCCGTACCGTCCGCACTCTCTTCAAGGAGGGTCGTGGTATTAACGCCTCCATCGCCATCTTCCAGGACGTCACTGGCAAGGCCGAGGAGAAGGCTGTCGCTCTCGGTGTCGCCGTCGGTGCCGGTTACATGTACAAGACCACCTTCGAGAAGGAGGTCTACTCTGACCTTTACGGTGAGCGTGGTTGCTTGATGGGCGGTATCCACGGTATGTTCCTCGCTCAATACGAGGTTCTCCGTGAGCGCGGCCACTCTCCCTCTGAGGCCTTCAACGAGACCGTCGAGGAGGCTACCCAGTCCCTCTACCCCCTGATCGGTGCCCATGGCATGGACTACATGTACGCCGCCTGCTCCACCACCGCCCGCCGCGGTGCCATCGACTGGAGCGCCCGCTTCAAGGACGCCCTCAAGCCCGTCTTCGACGACCTCTACACCTCCGTCCAGACTGGTGAGGAGACCCGCCGCACCCTCGAGTACGCCTCGCAAGCCGACTACCGCGAGAAGTTCGAGGCCGAGATGGAGGAGATCCGCAACCTCGAGATCTGGCGCGCCGGCAAGGCCGTCCGCAGCCTCCGTCCCGAGAACAACTAAACCAAACACACATAAAAAGTTGTTTTTCTGTTTTATACGATATGACCTTGAAGGGTGTTGGGCTTGAATTTCCTTTTTGACTACCCTTTTCTTTTTTTTCACGATGTATTCTGAGCTTGTGTTACATACCAAAATGGCAATGACAGGACAAAAGGTTCTTTTTTTCTATGATCATTTACTTTTTGCAATCCAATTTGTGAGTGATGTTGTTCAAAGGCTTTCTCGAGTCGCAGCCACTTTTTTTTGACGTTGAATCTTTGCTTGTGATTTTGATATTCATGGCCGGCATGACATGTTTTGTGAATGACTCGTCCCAGTACTAGTTCGTTTGGGGTAACTGCGGCTTCCTCTGACTTGGTCCTTCTCTTCGCTAAAAGTCCAATGGCACAATTAAAGGTAAAACCAAGGCACATGGGATGCTGCTCGACAATACTTTTAGTCTCCTTATGGCTAACGAGGTTGCGATCATGCAAAAGTTTATCACTGGTCTGCCTATGTCTACATCTGTTCAGACTATCATCGAGGATTGATTATCGGGTCAGAGTACATCTTGACTTTGGAGTATATCTCCTCCTCGAGCTGCTCTTTCTGAATGACTGCAAGACTTTATATTCTTCTTATGCACTACCTATAGAGATAACAATGACATGCATGAGAGCATCAGCTTACAAAACTAATGCCTGCATCCAGAGATCAGTGGGAGAGTCACGTACATTATAGATGAATTAGATTGAACGATCCTCAAGCATGCAGTGCAACGCAGTTCTGCTTACCGTCTTCGAGTTCTTCGAACAGTTCTTGCGTTCGGTATGTCTGGCGTCATCAGGGCTTGACGATAGCAACTTCCCAATATGTAGGACTACCTTGGGAAGGGCTTCTTACGCCCTCTTCTCATCAACCTTTCCTCCATCAACAACAACCTTTCCTCATTGTGCATCATAAATCACTCTTCAGTTACATAGAACAGATTTCCCTCCCATCATCAAGATGAGCACCAATAACGTTATAACTTCCTACTTCAAGTCTATCTCGGGCAGGAAACGCCCTTCCTCACCGAACGCTCAGCAGAAGGGCTTCCGACGACCTGACCATCATCAGAAGAGCATCTCTCAGCCTAACCATCATCAGGATTACCTCCATCAACCTACCAAGCCTGAGAAGGACTTCCATCAGCCCAGCAAACCTCAGAAGAAATTTCATCAAGCTACCGAACCTGAGAAGAACTTCCACCAACCTACCAAACCTGAGAAGGACTTCCATCAACAGACCCAAGCGATCAGAAGAACAGAAGATGCCATCACAGACGTGGTCAATGACCTGTCTCAATACATCAACCGCAACAAGAATTACGTCAACCATGGACAGGTCAAGCTTCTGCAGAAGCACGGTGCTCACGGCTTGAGAGAACGCATTCTCAGAGGAATGCCCACCGCTCTGAAGAACGTCCTTGGTCAAGAGTCTGGCATTGATTACTACGAGCTCGCAGCTCTGGAGAACCATCCAACTTGCAAGCCGGACAAAAACCATGTCGGTTCGTATTTTGCAGGCGGCACGCCAACCACGTCCTCTCCAGTTTCACACCACTCGGAAGAAGCACTTCTCGGTTCTTCTCGACCGGATGAAAGCCCTCTGCCACGCTCATTACTGACAGCCTTCCCGACCTCCCTCGTCTCCTCGGAAGTACTTCCCTCGGGCTCTCCTTCGACAGCGTTCTCGACTTCTCTCGTCTCCTCGGAAGTACTTCCGCCAGGCTTTTCTCCAACGAAAAGCGTTCCAGACCTTCCAGCGTATGGCGGCGAGACTGGCTATGTCACAGGCTTGAAGGGCAGAGCCGGCAACCACCTCAGCCTCAGTTACCGTCAGAATCAGAAGCCAGGAACCGACAAGCTTCTCTACAAGATCATCGATGATCCCGTCCACCCGCTAAAGCCGTTCGTCGTGTCCACCTGCAAGGAGACCGTCATCGACAAGGATTTCGAAAGATTCGCCGAAGCAGTCACTCGCCAGCTACTGGGGACCAACGTCGAATCTCCTCTGCTCAAGGATCTGAACGCGCTGCCGTCATACAGAGCACTCAAGTTCATTCAGTCCATTATACCTACGAATGGCACAAACGTACTTCGTGAAGGTTATGCTGCTGGCGAGACCGAAGAAGAACTTCGAGAGCGAGCTGAAGAAACAGGACGCCGCAACACCGCACAGAAAAAGGTCTACCGAGCCACTGCTGGACGCTTCTTACACACCTGTTTGATCTGCGGAACGACTGAGTCTCAAAGCAGTCGGTGGCATCATGTAAAGGGAGACGAGGAGAGCAACGACAGAGTTTGCGGTCGATGTCACGCCTACCACGATTACCATGGCTCTTACCCGGATCTGGAAGCACTTCTCGAATCCACTGAGAAGACCACCTACAGAGTCGAGCATGCACGCACACACGAGCCTCCTGGCTACTGCGAGAATGAGCACTGCGAGCAGGAAGGGTCCTCAGAATGGATATGGACCACCGCCTTGATGCGTTATCTTTGCAGAACCTGTTACACCTATGCTCGACTGAACGACAATGCCTTACGTGTCCCCCAACTCCGCAAGCGTACGGCGTACGAGAAAACTCTACCATGCGCCAACGACATGTGCAAGACATACACACCAACCAAATGGTCCTGGTCGGAAGTCAAACAAGCGTGGGTATGCTCTCCTTGTTCCAGATAGCACAAGAACAATGGATTCTGGCCCGACAGACTCTCAGGCAAAGACGGCATGAAGCATGTTGGCAAGCACGAGGAAGGAGAACCATGTGCCAATGAGCTCTGCAAGGCAACTACAGCATCAAAGTGGGCTTGGAACGAGACCAAGAAGGGATGGATCTGTGTCATCTGCTACAATTACTTGAGAACACGGTCTGGTGTCTGGAGAGTCCCCACCAAGGACAAGAGGGGTCGCAAGAAGTAAATCTGAGCTACGAGGCATTCGGATCGTATCAGTTTTGGGCTTGTGGCAATGTTCGGGGTTCAAGGATTATTACCAGGAAGTATACATCGTTTGAGTAGTAGAGCAATTGATGTCGTTCGGCATCAGTGACACATGCACATAGACTTAATATCACAGCACAGTCGATATCACCCTCTTTTACTGCCACAATACTTTTGAAAGGTGGTCGATCGATGTGCCGAAAGAAGTACTTCTGGACCAGGCTCGAGGAAGATCCAACCGTGAAGTACTTCGTCAGCACTGCTGCTCTACAAGGTTGGCTACCGTTTCTCGACAGCGAATCCACACCGAGAGCAGTGTCTTCGGCTAACGTCACTGTACAGTTCTTTGCATAAGGTTGGAGATCATCTTGGTTGATTCGACGCGCTATGTGTGTATCAAACCAAGTCCTTGCGGGTTTGGCCCAGCCGGACAATGTCTTTAAGACACCCCCATCGGAACCTCACCGCAGTAGGAACTCATCTCGCCAGATCTTCCTCGTCCTTGCAGGCTCACCCCAGATGGACAATGTCTCGAAGGACATTCCCTGTGGAAGCTTACTGCAGTAGAACACATCCTCCTCACCATCAAATGTTGTCTACCAACTCCTTGTGGATTAGGCCCAGCCGGACAGTGTCTTCAGAACGACGACACCCCCTTCGGAACCGTACCACAGTAGAAGTACTTCTAGACCTTCATCCACTTCTCCTGCTCCTTCTTCATCTCCTTTGTAGCCTTCATTTTCCTCACCACACTGTTGCGAGCCTGCTTCGAGAAATGATCATAGTGAATGTGAATGGAACGGCTGATTGCCAGGTCGCCCTTTCCTTGGATCATGTTGAAGAGTAGAAGAAGACCAATACGCAAGTTCTTCTCCAGCTCGAGGTCCTCGTCCACCCAGGTCTTGTTGGGCTCGAGAGAAAGCAAGACAAGGCGACGTCTGTCTTCGTCGTCTGGTTGCTTGTCAGAGGCGAACTGCGCGAGGTCATCGCTTCCCAGAATCAGATCGAAGTCCTCATCGAAGTACTGCTCTTCGGCTCGCTGCTGAGGAATTTAGCGGCCTTTGGCGTTAGTCAGATCTTCAACTTCTTCATGGGAGTCGACGTAGGTGTCGACATCTTCAGGGTCATCAAAAACCATAGCGCCGCCAGAAGTCAAAGCTGACTCTTGTACAGATCCGAGGACGCCGTTGTCCACACAAGACTTGCAGACGAAGGTAGCTTCTGTCGAAGTGTCGTCATCCAAACCATGACAGTTTGCGTGACCAGGCTCGAAGCACTTCTGGCATAGGTACCCATCGCTGCCGGAAATGACTTCGTCGCATCGAGTGCATATTTCCTCGTAAGCGATGGTCTTGTTTTCACGTCGAGGTCGAAGGCGGCTGGAGATGCCGGGTTCCTCTGGGTCGGCGGAGGTGTGATCGTGTAGAGATTTGTATTCAGCGATCTGCTGCTTCAGCGCCTGTCCTTCAGGGCTGGCATGACAAGCGTTAACATCAGTCTGTAACTTCTGCAGTTGTGTAATCATAAGCTGACGGATGCTGGGATCCTGAGCGTTGGTGGCGAGTTGAACGGTGGCCTTGTCGGCCTGCGCAGTTGATCGAAAGATGTCGTGAGAGTTTGGGATGAATCTACGAGTGACAATGGTATTAAAAATCGAGGTAATCTGTGACTTGTTAGTGACTATGGCTCGAGAAGTACTTCTTGACTTACGCGGTTGGTACGGCCACATAACTGCTCTTCGAGAGCGAAAGCCCTTGCAATAGAGGTGATGAGAATGCGGTTGCAGGCTTCGTGGAGATTCAGGCCGTATGCACCGACATCGTACATCATGATCAAGACCTTTAAGGAGCTCTTGGGGTCGTTGAACATGTCGACCATCTCAGCCTTAGCCTTGTTGGAAAGGCCGGCATGCAATATACGAGCATCAATGTTATGGATCAATTATACGGGCGGCCAGAATCTCGCGGCAGACTAAAGACATGGTGGGTGAGCCTTTCGCAAGAAACTGTGCAATTTCAGCTGCAGTCTGCGGCTTGGTCTCACCAGCACCACGTGTTAGTTCCACTAGGAACTCTGCTTCCTTGCCTGCCTCGCGCCATTTCTGAAGAGTTGCAACGTGTGTGTTGCCTTGCATCCTTTCCATCGTAGCGTCAAGGCGTGCCATTTTTGTACTGAAGTTGGCCAAGGAGAGCTTGCGCAAAGGACCCATAGGCAGTGCAAAGGGTGCAGGCTTTAATACGGGTACAGGTTGACCTGCGACGGGTGGTGCTGTGACCTCAGGCTTTCGACTCTTCAGCTGATCGGTAAATTCACTGCGCACGACATGGTCAGACGATAATTCTCAGAAGCTCATTATGATGGACTCTTAAGAAGGACTTGCACTGGCAGACACAGGAAGTACTTCTCAAGTGCTGATGTCGACAGCAAGTCTTTGAGAGAACGAAAAGTAAGACGAAAAACATTGGGGTGCACATACCTAGCGGCCTCTCGGTGCCAAAGCTGATATTCCAGCTCGTCTTCGTCGTTTCTGGAGATTGATACGGTCTTTCGGATGACCTTCTTGAACATCCCGCGCAGCTGAATGGGTTCACCCTCGGTGACTGGTAGCTCGGAAGAAGCGCTTCGACGGATCATCACGGTCTCAAGCACTGGCTTGAGCTTCGCCATGACTAGCTTGTGAATCACGTCTTGGTCCGCTGTGACGATTGGCATCAGCATTTTGGCGTTGATGCAATAGAGCCTGAGAGGGTCTGTCCGCTTAAGGCTATCAAGTCGCTCGAAAGGTTCGTTGCTCTCCCTGATCTCCTGCAGGCGCTCAGTGTCAGGCTTGTTGTCAGTGAGGAAGGACTTCAGCTGTCTCGCAGCCATGGTGCTGATGAGGTGAGTCAGACCGAGTAGATCACGGACGTGGTTATGAAACGGAGTGGCTGTCATCAAGACCGTCTTACGGATATTCTGTGCGAACAGAGCCGCGGACAAACCGGTCTTGAAGTTCTTGATCTTTTGTGCTTCGTCAGCCACGAGGAGACCAAAGACATTGTCGAAAGCGGTCTTCCATGTGACCGAGTATTTCGGCTTGGTCTTCCATTCAACTGTGCCGTTAGCCCTACGACGTTTCGGTTGAAAATGTTCGCCGGGCTTCTCAAGAGTTAGTACACGCTCAACAGTGCGTACCTTGTGTGTTTCGTAGGATGTAATGATGAGTGCCCTACGAGCAGAAGGACTTCTCTGGTCAAACACCCACTTGAGGTGGTCAGGAATTGATGCGGGAAAGTTTGCCATGTGCGATCTTGTCAGGGTTCTCTCTCCCATGGCCTTCTTGAAATTGTGGTCATCGAATGACACCACAAGATCAAAACATGGCCACTCGTTTCTGATTTCCACCATCCAGCCATGAATAAGACTAGACGGCACCACCAAAAGAGTAGGCTTGTGAAGTACTTCTTGTGAGTGCTTCGGATGCTGTTCGTCGTCAAGTAACTGGTAGAGGCAGGCTGTAAGAAGTCCTTGCTTGGTCTTCCCAAAACCTACGTCGTCGCCGAGGATGACACCATGCACCAAAAGATCGTGAAGTTTGTCCGCGGCAGCCTTGACTTTTTCAACATCGAAATCGTATGGCTTTAGAGTCTTCGAGAGAAGCTTGTCGACATCAATCTTACCGTAGAGCTTCAGAGTGCAGCCGATCGCTCCACTGATTTGATAATGGTAAAAGTGCGACTTGGTTGCACCTTCAAGGATCTTCGATTTGTAGAGACCACTGGGCTGCTTCTCACAAGCAAGAACTTGTAGGCAAAGATCCAGTGGTGGGCCGGTTTGAGCCTGTGTGCCTGAGTAGGCAGATCTCAGCGTGTAGTATCGCTCATTCTCCTCGGCCTCCTGTCGGCGGGCTTGAGCATCGGGGGTGGGGGCGGGGGCTTCGTTTTCCTTCTGGTCATCGTCCTTCCTGGTACGAGCCTCTGCCGCAATGGTTCCGTAAAATTGGGCATCTTGAATGCTTTGTTCGGCCTGTTTACTCAGCAAGCCCTTCTTGGGTTGGTCGTACGACGATGCAGCCTTGGTGGATGCGGAGATCTTGTCCAAGAGAGACTTTTGCCATTGCCGAAGTTCTTCCGGGTCTGTCACGTCCTTGCCGTCGAAGTGCTTCAAGAGCGCCTCCTTGTTGCCGGCGAACTTTGACAGAGGATTGGGTGGTTTTCCAATATCGTGGGCGCCTTTTCCGAGACTCATCGACTCATCGAGAAATGTGAGAAGTGCTTCTTGCTCTGCATTCTTGCTTGTCTCCTTTGAAGCGTCGCCAGCTTGTTGTGAAATAGCGGCCGCTCTCTCTTCCAGTGCCAGCTTGTCGACAACCATTGTGGTGTCTCCATTCTCTCCTTGCTCTTGGATGAAGAACCCTTCTGTGTTGGGGTGTTCGTCTGTCTCGAACACCTCGTCGTCGCCTTCGGCCAGGGGATAAAATCCCACCTTGAAGACACAGTCAGAATTCTGGTCATCGTTCAATAACTCCTTGGCTTGGTCCCAGTCGGTCTGCAGAAAATTGGCGTGCATCTTGCTGCCCTCGTGCATGTACTCTAGCTGGCATTTGTGGAGTTGCATATGGAGGCCAACACAATTGTATTGGCGGCGTATCTG
This sequence comes from Aureobasidium sp. EXF-12298, assembly GCA_024195555.1. Classification (NCBI taxonomy): domain Eukaryota; kingdom Fungi; phylum Ascomycota; class Dothideomycetes; order Dothideales; family Saccotheciaceae; genus Aureobasidium; species Aureobasidium sp. EXF-12298. The sequence goes on from SWBJ01000574.1 coordinate 8,494, forward strand.
ATCGCGGAATCCCATGCTGGTTTTGAACAGGCGTGGGTCGGTCGTGAAGGATTGCGTGCTCGAAGGGGGATCCAAGTCTTCATTCTCTCCCAGTGCCATCTCAAGTTCTTCGCTGTCCAACTTGGACAGCCAAACGACTGAGAAGGACTTCTTAGACAGGCTGTCTGCTGTGGTCACTGCTCTGCTCACTGGAATGGTTTCTGCCCCAGGAGCCTTGGGTCTTAGCCATCCAGGGATACTGTCGGTCTTGACTGCAGCACCCTTGCTGAGACCACCCTCTTTGAAGTTCTCAATATTCTTGCTGGCATGGGTTTGATGCTGGAAGTACTTCATCAGCGCCCAGCATCTGTTGTATGGCTCGGCAGCTGATTCAGTCTCATGCGGACCAAGTGCGGGCACCTGAATCTTCTGTTGCCCGTGGTTGATGACCGCCACGGCGAGTTTAGGGTGTTCCTTGGAGAGCGTGGCGTTAGCCTCGTTCTGCAACTTCTGGGCTTCGGCAGGTGTCTTCTTTGCCATAGCTTCGAGGGCTTGTCGGAGTTTGATCAGTATTGTAGCAATCCGGGCAGCCTTGTTGTGATTGAGATTCGGATGTCCAGGCGTGGTGGGCCATTTTGTTTCAGCATCGTCAACGTCGTACTGCTTCTCATTGTCTGCCAATAGCACTAGCGTAGTGTGCGAACGAGTATTCGCGCCCACCTGCGCAAACGACATAAAGGCCTGAAGGACTGGATATGTGACAGCCAATTGGCGAAGGTTTGAAGTGTGCTGGAGCCCCAAGTACCCAGCCGTCTTGTTCTCGTTCTCGACATTGGAGAAGAAAGTTGCAGGTTGACCAGGGTCTCCGCTCTGTTCAGCAATTGATTGTGGTATCTGCTATTCACGTAAGTCAGTCGTCAACCGTGTGGTCAAACGAAGTCCTTCCTTACCTCTCTCTTGCGACGTTTGCTTGCCGGTAGCGCCGACATGATCGCGGCCTGAGATACCAACAACCCAGAAAAACAAGAAACACTGGTCGGCCGTTGTGTCTTTGAAGTGCTTCTGAAGTGCGATGACTGGTCGAGATGTACGAAAGACCTTTGGGTGGTCCGAGTAGAAGTCCTTCGGGAAGCAGGAAGCGCCGGGTGTTATTTGTCGTAAGGGTATGAAGACGATCTTCAAGGAAGGGCAACCCTTGAGATCGGTCGCGATCTGTGAGGGCGGTTTGTGGGTTGTAGCAGGATTGGATGTATGCGAACGTGCGCAGTCGAAGGTGTTATGAGAGAGGGATGCTTGGGGTGGGTGTGGAAGTGCTTCTTTGACCTTGAGTGCGCCGAAGAAGTTCTTCGAAAGTTACTGTGATTGTGAGAGGTGCAATGCTACGAGTCGGTGAAAGTGAAAGAAAGGTCTGGAACATCAGATTTCACAGCCGCATGAAAAAAGAGAATGTTCAATCAATGCTATCATTGAATAGACGAACAATGTATAAGCCTCTATTGTTATTCTTTGCACTTCTTTGTTGTGTTGCCCTTGTTTATGTGTCTGCTGCTAAACTCCTTCTCACTGACGTCTTCGTAAACTAGATGGAAAATATTGTCATTCGAAGTCATAAAAGCAAGGACAAAGAGAGAAAGGATCGTTGTCAGTGTAAAACGCCTTTTTGTGCGGGTATATGTAACTAAAAAGCAAAACCTCCATGACCCTATGAGACCAATCCGAGCAACGCCATAAAATGCATCTATATTTGTACTTGTCTTCAAGCAGCGGCAGCGATCGTCTTCGGTAGAGTCGCAAACGCACACTCGAAGGCCGACTTCTTCCTTCCATGCTCGGCTTCGGTGACGCCGAGTTTGCGGACCACCTTAAATGCGCCAGTACCAAGGCTCATTACTTGGCCAAGGATGATACACTCTGAGACACCTTCAATGCGGTCCCTCTTCATGCCCACAGCAGCGTTGAAGAGATGGTCGGGTGTTTTCTCGAAAGACGCAAGCTGTAGTACAGAATCGCGCATTTTGGCCAGACCGAAACGTGTAATTCCAAGCACATCGCCCTTGTAGGTCATCACATCTGCAAGAAGCTGCATGTGGCGAGGGTCGATGTCCATGCCTCCCATGACGGAACTAATCTCTGCGATGATGGTGCTGCGGGCGGCTTCGATGCCGAGGACGTCTTTGGCTTCCATAACGTTGTTCGAGCGCGTTTTGATGCCGTCGACACCCTCAGTTGTCATGCAAGCTTTCAAACCGTAGCCTTCGACTAATACGGAGACGGGCTCGCGGCCGGTTGCGTCGGGCTTATCATCTCTCTTGACAATTGCGCGAGCGCAATCAGGATACCCTTTGACTACGACACTAGGCAAAATGCGCTTCAAGTCCTGGATAATGTCGAAGATCTCGAGAGGCTTGCGGGTCTTGTTAAGTGCTGCTTTGCCACGGGGTTCGGGGACGTATTGGACGTTGACACGAATATGAGTTTTGCCGACAGGTGCGACCTGTACGCCGAGAGCTTTCACGGCTTTGCTTTTTGCGATGGCAAATGTAATGTCTTGAGTCGTGAGACGCAAGCCCAATTTGGTGACTGTGTCCCAGTTTATGCGCATGTTGACATATGAGCTTGTCACGGACCAAACATCCTCGATATAAGCGATGATGTCGCGAAGGTAGGTTTTCTCAATCATTGCTTTTGCAACGCGGCCGGCGACGGTTTCATACTTGGAGTCAAGGGTGCAGGAGATGACCTAATAGAAAATTAGCAAAATTCGATCAGAACGGAGAGAGCCCACATGCGGGAGTGCTTATTTGACGGCTTGCGTTGATAATTTCCTTGATACGGGGTACACCCTGAGTAATACTCATACCGGCGACACCAGCAAAATGGAAAGTCTTGAGAGTCATTTGTGTACCAGGCTCACCAATGGACTGGGCACCAGTGGCTCCGACGGCGTGACCTGGTTGAACCTTGGAACGCTCATACTTGGTCAAGCACAGCATGAGGAACTCTTTAAGGGCAGCAGCTGAGATCTTGAGCACACCATCAGCGATTGTTCTTTGCTCGCAGTCATCTGCCACCGCAGCATCGATGTCGCCCAGATCTTTGATACCAGAATCCATGCCAATCTTGGTGCGAATAGCAGCCAGCTTATCACACTTGATCTGGATATAGTTTTGAACAGTGTCGAGGAAGTCACGAGCACTCTCCAACTGATCGACACCGTGGTCGCTCTTGTCGTTGTAACCGAGCTTCTCGCCTGTCAGAGAGATACGCTCAAGCTTGGCTCTCTCCGGGTCAAGAGTGTCGGTTGTGATTTGCATGATCTCGGATGGTCTCAAACCACGATCGTTGAGGTCCCATGTAGTGGTAACAGCATGGGTGAAACTGCGGTCGAAGTGTACAGGCTTTGCACTGCCCTCCATATCCACAGGATCAAGCTTGTCGTCTCCGTATTGGAATTGGACAATACCAGAAGATGAATTACGGACAGTGTTGTCATATTGAGCTGACAAATCTTCGAGTGACTTCATCAAACGACGAGACATGTAACCAGTTTCGGCGGTCTTGACAGCGGTATCGACCAGACCTTCACGACCAGACATAGCGTGGAAAATGAACTCGGTAGGATTCAAGCCTGAGAAGAAACTGTTTCCGACGAAACCTTTGGCGGGAGCGTCTCTGCTTCCCTTGGCGAAGTGAGGCAGGGTACGGTCTTGGAAACCTTCCAAAACACGCTTACCACCAATAATCTGTTGACCTACAGCAGCAACCATCTGAGAGACGTTGATGTTCGAACCCTTGGAACCGCACTTGGCCATGACAAGTGGAGAGTTGCGGCGACTGAGCTCAGCGAAACAAGCGTCACCAGCTTCTTGACGAACTTTGGAGAGGATACCAGATATCTGGTTCTCCATGGTCATTTCTTCGTCACAGCCAGGATCGCGCTCCAGCTCTCCTTTATTGTAGAGGTCAATAAGCTCATAACATTTGGCCTCTGCGGTTCTGATCAGGTCCATCTTCTTCGCCGTCAGTGCATCACTAGGGTATACATCGCTGATGCCGAGCGAGAAACCTTGGTTGGTGAGCCAACGTGCGGACAATCTAGCGAGACGGTTCATAGCATGGACGGCATAGTCTGGACCAAAGTCACGCATTATGACATAGAAGACCGAGTCTTTCTTTCCGTCACCAACTGTTGCCTTGTCCATGTAACCACACATGACTTCTGAATTGCGGATGACCAGGTATGCATCGTCCTCGTTCATGTCGGGCGCAACACCCTTGGGAGGTGCCTTGTATTGCTTGCACTTGGCTTCCAAGTTGACTAGGACGTTGAGCTTCTTGTTTGGTCGCATCAGTACGTTCCAGATCTGTTTGCCAGTCCACAGACGTTGCGGCTTCCAGACAGTGGGCGGAGGAAGCTCAATAGACAGTTTCTCTCCGGTCTCAGGATCTTCAATAACATCGTCATGGAACATGAAACCAATGATCTGACTGAAAGTTTTGCGGTCGAAGAAGTTGTCCTTGATCGAAGATAGATATGCTCCTGTAATGAAATCCTGAATGGCAGCGATGATGGGAGTTCCGTTCTTTGGGGTAGCCAAGTTGTTCTTGACACCCATCAAGTTGATAGCTTCGGTACGGGCTTCTTCGGTTTGCGGAACATGCAAGTTCATTTCGTCTCCATCGAAGTCGGCGTTGTAAGGGTTGCAGACACACTCGTTGAGACGGAAGGTCCTCCAGGGTCTGACCTTGACCTTGTGACTGAGAATACTGAGCTTGTGGAGTGAAGGCTGACGGTTGAATAGCACAATATCGCCATCTTCCAAGTGTCGCTCAACCACATCGCCAATTGCCAGTTCCTTTGCTATGAGATCCAACTTTCCGATGCGCTCCACGACTTCCAGAACCTTTCTTTGACCATCTTTCTTTATGACAAAATTGGCACCGGGGTGCTTCTTCTTTCCTCGAAGGACACACGCGCGGAGCTTCTCGATATTGTATCTGGTGACACGCTCAGGGTAGGTCATGTTCGTAGCGACTTTGGAGGGCACGGCGACCTCTTCGATACTAAGGTTGGGGTCGGGGGAAATGACGGTACGGCCAGAAAAGTCGACACGCTTTCCTGAAAGGTTACCTCTGAAACGACCTTGCTTACCCTTCAGACGCTGACAGAAACCACGAAGAGCTTTACCATAAGCAGAATCACGACCAAGACCAGGAAGGTTACCATCGATGTACATGGCGATCTGGACCTGCAAGAACTCCCACATGTCAACAATCTTCATGACGGGCTGTCCAGACTTGAGACCAGCAGATAGCAGAGTGTTGATTTGAATGATGTCTCCGAGCTTGTTTGTGATATCGTCTTCTGTGCTTGCAGCTTCTTGGGCGACCGATGGGCGGATAGCGACAGGAGGAGCGGGGAGGTACTGCCAGATGAAGGCCTCCGGACGGCCTCTGCTTGGATCCATGCCCAATAACTCGACGTCGGTTGTTGAAATTCTCTGGAACAAGTTCAAAGCTCGGAGAGGGTTCATGTCGTCGACTGCGCGTTTGGCGTGCTTCTCCAGGTCCGGAACACCCTTCTTGGCCTCGTCGAACGATTTCTCAAATGCAACCATAGAGGCAGGCTTGACCTTTGATTTCGCGTTGGAGGCGAGATACGTCTGCCACTTGACGTGAATGAGCTTGATGGGATGTCCCGCGACCTTTTTGACAGTACCGTTGATGGAGCCGCAGTAGAAGCATGTCTTTGTCTTTTTGGCCTCGTCGACGATTTTTTTGCAGATGGCCTCCTTGCGCAAAGAGTCCAGCTCTGGTCTACGGATTTGGCGCAAGTACTTTCGGCGTGTGTTTTCGTCGAGCAGGATTCGGGAGCAGTCTTTGCAGATGGTGTTCAGGATTTCCATAATCTTCTTGAAGTAGCCCCAGTGGTAGGCAGGAAGAGCGAGGCGGACGTGACCAAAGTGACCATTGCAGTTCTTGAGATCCTCCTTGCACTGCTCACACTGTCCAGTCTTGGAAGAGGTTCCGAGGCGGCCATCGAGGGGACCGTGTGCGGTGAGGGTTCGTTTGCCGCCAGGGCCAGTACCGAGGTCGTAAACGTTGCGATCGGAGACTTCGACGACGGACTGCTTTACCATGTCCTGGTTGGATCTGTTGAAACAGTCAGAGATGGGATGTTTGAATAGGCGCATGGCACCTTGACTCACAGGACACCAAACTCGAGTTCCGAGATGCGCTTAGGAGGGCGGTCGATGACCTGCTCCTTGGGAGGAAGCTCATCGAACTGCTGGGCTTGACCTTCCATGATGGCAGGTGTCGACTAGTTCCATACAGCACAAGCAGGCGCAAGTCTGACGGGCGATGACTTGTTGGCGGAAGTTTGCCGTCTTGTCGATAAAATCACAAGTCCAGCCGCTAAGGATTTGCTGCCCGCGTCGGCCACAAGCGTCCGAGCTTCGACTGTTTGGCGGGGTCTATCTCCGTTCTTACTTCCGGCTTTTATCTCTCGTTTCGTCGTCGGCTCATGCGTCAAACAAACTAATTCAGAAGTATAATTTATCTACTTTGCATCAGCTGAGTGAGGTAAATGAGTCTTGATGCTACAAACGATAGGCTGTCAGGCTTTGTTACGAAGTTGGAGCTAGGAGCCTCCGGAAGAGAGGGGTCGAAGTCGGCAAGGCTTCTGCCTGAGATAGCACCCGAGTGGTCATCAGCATACCGAGTTATGAGAGCTCGAGGATGCACCTGTTCCAGCTAGCAGCTTTTGAAAGCTTCTAACACTCTGTCGAGTGCTTGGTAGAATGCAAGAATGAGAACAGAGTGAAGTGTGTTGGGGCAGAGATCAGGAACGAGTTGGTGGTGGCATGTGACAGTGAGTTGGGCCTATCGGTGCGTGTTGGTCCCCGCTCGGGTGCTTCTTGCCTTTTGGTAGACCAACTATCAACCAAGACCAATCAACCTTCTTCTCCTCTCGTAAACTCTCTCACTGCACCTCATACATACTAATTCACCTCAGTCCCTCCCGCCTCTTGACTCATCTTTCCATCTGCCGCCATCCAACATGACGGCACCCTCTTCACATACGCAGGGCTCCACCCGTGTCACTGTCGTCCTGCAAGTCGACTCTCCCAAAGGCGCCCCGTCGACCGGCCCTACTTCTCGCACTCTGCTCATCCCAGAACACGAACCTGTACTTATCGGCCGCGCCAGTCTCACAAAGAACAGAGATCCCGCTCCCGACAACGCTCTCTTCACTTGCGCAGTCATGTCAAGATCTCACGCTACCCTTTCCGCCCCAGATGGTCCTTATGTATGTATATTACTTGCTCTGTCTTCTATCTCGCTCCCAATCCTCACGCCTATCTACTTCTTTCCGCCCTTGGCAGTCCGACTAACAAAACCCTAGGGCTCCATCTATCTCGAAGACACTGGCTCCATGCATGGTGTCTATGTCAATGGTCTCAAGATTTCTCGCACCGCCATCCGTCCCTCGGACAACATCACTTTTGGAAGCAGGGTCACTCGCGCTGAAGGTGAATCCCTGCCATCCAACCAAGCTTTCAACTTCTTCGAACACTCTCGTCTGACACCCCTTCCAGGCACTCACGACGGTGTCAAGCTCACTGTGAACAACATCACCCGCTCTGGTGCCACCTTCAGCAACCCCATCGATCTGTCCGAAAGCAGCAATACCATGCCTTACCACCCCTCATACAAGACTATGCCTTGCCCCTCATACGAGACTATGCCTTACCCCTCATACCGTGTCCCTGACTACGAAACCGACTCCTCCAAGGACGACAGCATCAACACTACCTTCGAGAACTCCGCAGCCGTCGAGTACATCGATCTAGACCCTGTCTCTTCTCCTGCCCGTTCTCACAACTTCGTCCACTCCGAAGACGAACATGATACACAGGTCTATTACAACGACTCTGACTACGAGTTCGACAGCGATTGCGAGGCCAGCGACTACCCAGAAAACCCCGATGAATTCGAGTATGATGAGCAGAGTCATGCTGGCTCAGACGGTAGTCGTTCTCCCGGCTCTTCTGTCGCAGAGGAAGACGATGATACGCAGAGAGATCAGGTGCATTCTGAAATCGACGAAGTCCTTGAATTCCACGAAGAGCCTGAGATTACACCAGTCCACCTCGATGACACTGAGATCGCTCAGACCAAGACTACATACACTCAGAGTGAGAAGGAGAAGGCTCGCGAAGCTGCCGAGATCATGTCACTCCCTTGGATCCTCGAGCCTTCCGACCGCTGGAACATGTCTGCCGTTACACTTACAACAAACTCTATCATGCCCAAGGTGCCTTCACCCTCCACCCTCAAGGACACTGAGTATCTTCCTATCTCTCAGGGCAAGAAGAATGTAGATGATGGTGGAGCCGCTGCTCAAGACACAGAAAAGGATATTGAGAGCCAGGACGCATCTCTGAAGGCCCAACAGAGGGACAAAGAGCTTGACCACATTGAAGGCCCCAAGATCGACAAGGAGAAAGAGGTCTCTGTCACTACACCCACAGTGAATGAACTGTTTGCGAAGGTGGATTCTCCCACTGGAAGCAAGCGCAAGCGTGACATTGAGGACGACGGTCACGAAGACGTCCCTGCTCCTTCCGCTGATCGCAAGTTGCTCAAACTCAAGTTCAACAAGCAGCACATCCTCAAGAACTTCTTCAAGGCACAACCTCAAATCGCATCTCGACCTGCCAAACGTGCAAAGCGTTCAACCGCCAAATTCGCCTTGGGCGCATTTGCTGGTGCTATCGGTGGTGTCGCTACTGTGGTCGGTGTACTGATGACTCCCCAGTGCGAGCAGTTGCTGGCTAGTTGGCCAATCTCATGATGACAGGCGGTGTATTGCTAAGGATGTGAGTCCAATCTTGCAGCATTGACCAGAATGAGAAACCACAGAGAAAGTCTCTACGCCACCAAGGTCACCTGCAAGTCTATTTTCTTGATGCTTTGAAGCTTTGCGTCTGCTTTTGTTTCTTTTTGCTTTTGATTTCTGGTTTTGGGTCCGGGGAGTTACTATGGCGAGTGGAAGTTGCTGTTCTAAGGGGATACGCTACGGAGCAAACGATAACGTTAACAATGCAACTTTTTTTTGTTCAAACCATCCTTCACACACACCGTCGACAAACTAGGCTCAATGAACAGCTTGTCAAGGATTGCAGCAAGCTGCACGTCTCATCTTCATTATACTTGCACTAACAGGAGAGAAATGTTCAAAAGCCGAGCCGGCCTTTCATGCACCTTCCTCTTTCTGTTGACCAGTGACCAAGTATACGGCTCTCACTGCTCGCCATCCTCACCGACGTATCGGAGTACTGTACCGTCTCATTTCGCACTTTATAACCCTTCCCATCTTGGATTAAGATCCTCCAAAAGATCTAGAAAACTTTTTGCAATAACCAAGCACCTAATGCTCGAAGGGCCTAGAGGAGTCAGTGACCTGGTTACTATAGGGAGGGTATTATGGCTTGATGGATGTCTAGTTCGATTCCGTGATAACTGTGCCCTTGTTCTAAGGTCCAGGTCTAGGGATAGCCATATCGATTGTCATCGCCGGTCTTGGGGTAAGATGTGTTATGCGCGTTTTATAGACATCGTTGAGATTGAGATGTTTGCTTTGATATGGAAAGTTTGCTATACAGAAGCCTAATGGAGAACTCAAGTTTATGGTAAAGAGAGGAATCGGAGTTTGGACGTTAGGGTTGGGGTATCCTAACCTTGGTTCATATCTCTCCGAGGCCATTTGAATCTCTTTTTGATTCTGTTTAAAGAGGTCGAGACCATGTCTGTAGAATAGAAGTTGTTTGGAGAAAAATTGCAATTTTGACATGGAGAATTAAGAGATTTTGGACAGTAAACTTGATTCTTAACTTGACTTGGGAAGATATAGTATCGAAGGCCTAATGTATCTTGTAAGCAACCCACATCATGGTGCTGAATACCGCGTAGTCTTCCTCTGGCTCGAGCGCTGAATACGTATGACCCATGACCCATGACCCATGACCCATGACCACATTTTCGAGAAGATACGCGGAAATATAGATATGCCAAAATAGGAGAGGATGATAGTGACCAAGACGTGCTTTTACCTCTAGCGAATGGACTAGGCTTATGGTCCGACGGTCACGCTCAACGCCTGGGCCAGGATATCTCGTGCTAGATGGAGTGAGATGGTAAGGGTAGGCTAGGAGAAGCCGAAAACTAGATCCATGGTCTGCCAGTCTTGACTTATGCCTCCCAGCTCTAGACAAGAAGTGTGGTAATGCTATTGAAGTGATTCGGCACTATCATGTTAGAGACTGGAGGTCGGGAGAGAACGAAAGGTGCAGAACAAGATGGGGCGCTAACTTGAATTTGTCCCTCCTCATTATATTGTAGCTCGGAGAAAACAGCCATCAGCATGAATTGATATAACTTAACACCATCAGGTCAAGAGTGTTGCAATTCAGGAGATGTCGAGCCAAGCAAAAGAATTAGTGACTAGGCTCGTCCACTGCTATGTCTCCGAACAGAATTGTGCAGTGTTGAAGCTGGTTCATCGAGTGCCTAGATGGCAGCGACAATGGCGATTGCGATGCGAATACAGTGATGATGATGATGCTGTTACTGTCGCCATTCTCATTGAACTTACATAGATTTCTGTAATGCAACCCATCATCTGAGTCAAAAAGAGCGCGATGCTAAGAGTAAAGGAAATCTTGCTGACATACTCATGCGCTTCAGAAGTACTGCGACGCTCGAGCCAACCCTTCGAATTCGACACCGTTTCTTCGACGACGAGTATCTTAACAACCAGTTGTCGCATTGAGCTGATTTATAGATATATATGTAGCGAATTATCCATGGAAACTGTTCCCACTATTGTTGTTGATACACAACTTAGCCTTCTTCGCGAATTTAGCCAGATCCGTTATGTCTTCTATCCGTTAGCCGAACGTTTCGGCGTTCTTCTAATGCTACACACATGCCTCCTATGTATGTGTTATTTCTTTAATTGATTTACTACTTGGCTTGTAGTTAGATAAGCTATCTTTATAGGCATCAAACATCCTTTTAATAGGGTGGAGGTTAGGACTGTTTCCTAGATGTAGTGCGAAATTAATGCCCTCCTGCTACTCTATATTAGCTAGAAAAAGGTTGGTATCGAGAGGGTATGCGACGCGTCGCGATACTTCTGCCGCGCATGAGTATGTGCTGGTTTGACTCACAGGTCAAAAGGTTGCACACGTATGAGTACGTGCGGTGTGAAGATGAAAACCCTTTTGTTCTGTCAGTCGTTTGGGTATGCAACACAGGCTCAACATGTCTCGCAAAAAGCGTTCCTCAAGAGATTCTGCGTCGGTCTCTTATGACTTCTCCCTCGATCCGACTGATTCCTTTCATATCATTCCATTGTGTTGTGATCAGAGGAAATCAGCCTTTGAATCTGCATTTGCTAGTCTACCAAAGACGATCGCTGCTGCTGCTTGAGAGGATCGGGAAAGAAAGAGATAGTTATACGATGGGTGGGAAAGTCATGGTTATGAGCATTGCGAATGGCGTTATAAAGATGTTGTTTCTTCATGAATAGTTTAGTATACCCGCACGACCACAAAAGCGCTTGTTCAAAGAATGCAAATGATAGCTCTACTGTAGCCCATCTCTTACTCGCTTGTTCCTTGTCTTGCAGTTGATTGTCCTCCGTGAGGGTTTCCCAGCCTCCCTGTGGCTATAAAAATGCATGATACTATCAGGAGACAGGAAAGTGTCCACTGAGAGACGACGTCTGATCAGCTCTCTTTGGCCATACCTCTGCCTCTGAAAGTGATTGTGTCTTTTCATAGCATAGATATGCTCTTTGCTATAGTCGGAGTAGTTGCATGTAGGGAGGAGTCTCTGATTATTCGATCACTGCTGGAGCCACCGGAGATAAATTGCGGGGTTCAAATAGAGAGCTCTCCCCAAAGTTGTCGATGACGTTGAGGAGAGCTTTGCTTACACAATCTCGAGCGACCTCTTTGTACCACTTTATCCTCCGTTCCCAATGTTTCTTCGTAGCCCAATTCTTCGCCTTGCACAAACCCAACGTCAATACGTTCGTGTGATACCCGAAGCGATAACAAAACCTGTATCCAACATCATGTCTTCCGACGCACCTGAACCCACCGGCTTGATCGCCAACAAGGGTCTTGAGCTCTTGACTTTTGGCACTCCTAATGGCCACAAGATCACTATCTTCCTTGAGGAGTTGAAGGAAGCTTATGGCAAAGACTATGTCTACCAGAGTGTCAACATCATGAAGAACACACAGAAGGAGCCTTGGTTCACAAAGTTGGGACCCAATGGCCGTATTCCTGTTCTTGTTGACCACGACAAGGGCGGACTTGCGATTCAAGAGGGTTCTGGTGAGTCGTACTTCGAGCACGGTGATCTTTAAAAGGAAGTGTCAAACTGACTCGATCTGTCTTTTCCCAGCCATCCTCGCGTATCTTGCCAGACACTACGGTAAGCTTTCTCCGATCTATGGGACGTAAGGTTGGATTATATACTGACTAGCATCAATAGACCCGGAAAACAAGTTCTCATTCAAGGAAGACCCTCAGCTGTCATACCAAGAGCAGTGGGTCGCCTGGCAGCATGGCGGTCTAGGACCTATGCAAGGTCAAGCCAACCACTTCTACAGACTAGCAAAGGAAAGGATCGCGTATCCTACACAGGTATGTGACGTGAAGTTTTCGGACTTTGCTCCTTTATAAGGTTTGAAGCTGCATACTGACCGCCTTTTGTGTCAAATAGCGTTATGTAGGTGAGACGGAACGTCTCTACGGCATCTTGGACAACCAGCTCAAGAACAACTCCTACCTCGTCGGCAACAAGTACTCAATCGCCGACATTGCTAACTACGTACGTAAGGCAAGGGTACAGATAGCATAGGTCAATCGACATCAGATGGTTCCAATAGCCATCAGGTGGTTCTTCGACCGCTTTCTGTACCATCCGCT